>BMAT01006343.1:23698-34352 GCA_019649035.1 Elysia marginata
GAGAGAGAGAGCGATGAACTTACTTGTCTCCCTCATCGTCAGCGTCAAGGATTTTCTCCGTGGGCCACTCAGACAAAACCCTGCGAGATTTGTTGAGGATGGCCGGAGCAATTGACTCGACCAGACCAGCTCCGCTACTGCCCCTAGTGTCCAGCAAGCGCACAGGAAGTGGGGATGCTTGACCCGCAGGGTGCTGGCCGGCTCCTGGTCTCGCCGGCTGAACCGCTGCAGTGACAGGACTGTCAAGGGAGGAAGGGCGGGGATGCAGACACAGAAATTTAAGGTTTAAGATAGGTGATCATGATTATAATGGAATCCTGATGAAATTAACACCTTTAGACTGAAAAAATGAGTTGTTTTTTGCAGCATCATGTAACATTTAGATACAAAAATAAATTTAGTTTAAAAAAATCCCCCCTCCCTTCCCCCAACCTTACCCTTTCTTACAGTTGCACAATCTGAGATAACAAACTCTTTCATTACAAACAAAAAAAAAAAAAAAATCTGCACAACAAGAAGAGTTGCATGCCCTTACCTTGAGTTATTCCCTGCGTTCTCTGCTAGTCGAGCAGCTGTGCTGGCGCAAGGCAGTCCATTACCGCCACCACCAACGACTGCTGCTACTGCTTGGTTCCGTCCAGTGCTGTTGGCCGCCATACTTTGAGGTTTTGGTGCAATGTTCGTGAACCTGTCCATGGGAGACGCAAAAACTACAGTGAACTTTTGTATAAGTCCACACCCAGAATCCAATTACAACAACTTTGGTGAAAAATTGAGTTACATGCAAAAATCAAGTACATAGCTAGGTGTGATTTCATGTCCTTTTAACAGGTTAAAAAATTTGTATCTTTTCTATTACAAGGCTTATTTATGATAAAGAAATTGGTAAAAGGAAAAGAAATATTTTGTTCCTTGGATTCACAGGCGAAATATAAAAACGTAATGTAGGATAAATTGACCAAACACTTGACTTGAATATCACAAGACATTTGTGTATGCAAAATTAAATGAGTCTAAACGTTTTATCTTGAAGGCTTCATCTGTAACAAACAGCATTTGAGAAGCCTTTAAAGCGAAATTTGGGGTGTCATTTCCTTTAGTAAATATAAATGTTTCGCATTATGTCCAAATGAGTCGTAAGGCGAAAGGCCTAGTTTTGAGATAAAGGCTTGTAAAGTTACGTGGGTGGTTAGAAGTCATTATCAGGTATTAAAAGAATACCTGACTAATAGGCATTGAAATATCTTGTCAGTAAACTATAGTGATGCATTTACACTGCTGCTCTGTGAGTTCCCGTGGTAATTTGGTTGGTAATAGCCTGTTGGGAAACCTATGTAAAGCGCTTAGAGCATTTTAGTGGATTTGGTACTACATACAAAACACTGTTTATTTTTTTTACTTATGGAGGCATTTTTACTTTAATATGTAAGAAAGTTTAGACAAAATGCAGCCTGAAAGCTGAAGATTACCATCTCCACGTCAATGTAAACGACAGAGGTAAGAGGGTAAGTAATCACACACCTCCGCGGCTGGGCCGGCGCTGGAGTTCCAGCAGAGAGAAACATCGGCATCAAAATATTCGAGCCGTTCAACAAGACAACCTGCTGTAGCTGCTGCTGTTGTTTCTGTGTCTGCTGATTGGATCTCCGCAGGGGTGGAATTGGAACTTTTGGTGTTGAAGAGCTCCCCTATGCAATAAAGAAACATGTCGAGACAACAGATAAATACACAATGATACCAGCGAATCTGTACTCGGAAAGTCAGGCACCAGTATATTAAGAAGAGGCACAAAAAAAAAACTTCTGGGATTAAAATTTAGAGAAAGCCCTAAGGAGTCTAGAAGAACGGTCATGGAGGTACTTTTAGCTCAAATCATGCTGTGGTGTGTTCTACGGTTAAATTCTAAAAAAAACCTACTAGGTAGTACAGCACAATGGACCACAGTTTCCCAAACAGCTTAAGGGTTCAGTTCACTATATATTATCTGGCTAAAAATCTGGCAAGTTACGAGTAGTGATGCTAACTTACTACAAAGTTGTGAACGAGTGTCGGCTGTTGAGATGCCATCATATCTTTCTGTTTTCCTGCTATCATGGCTGGTTTCGCGCCGGCGGCGCCGATAGTCAAAGGAACAGTGGTGGGTAGGTTCGGCACTTGAGATGCTCCCAATACCTGAACGATAAACACAATTTGATTCATTTTATTTCATTTTCAATTTAACTCTTAGAGATCTTATCAGGACTATAGTCGTAATGGTCTACAATAGTTGCGATGTAAATACATCTAGCCTTGTGCCCCAGTGGAGGATTGTATTTGTACAGCAAAGCCAGAAAAAGGTTAGTGTCGTTTCTGAAGGGACTCTCCTTGCTTGGCCTGCTAGAACTGAAAGCTCACGATTTATTTTGCCTAAGAGTTAATTTGAAGATTAAAACAGCATATGAAAATTTTACAGGATGTGACACGAGAGCTCTCCTAGAATAAAGAGCAATGATGTCTTAATGTCTCATATAGAGAATACTTGATGTTTGGCAAACATGAAAAAAAAAAACAGGAACAAGTCTAAAATTTGGCATTTTGAGTTTTTTTTTGTTTTTTGTAAAAACTTTCACATGCTCCAAAAGAGTGACATTACTTTTTTTCTTACTTGCATCATGTCTACATCTACGTACACAATCCAGTTTGAAATGATCTTGAATCCTGTGAGAACAAATTCTACTTTGACATTATCTAAACCGTGAATTATCAGTAACCTACACATTATAAAAGGAAAATGAAACCGGTTATCTGAAGATAGTTTCAAAGGCGCAAAATGTTTCAAATTCTCAAGGTTCAAATTTATCTGGACCAGCGACTGTACTTGTGGGGCAACCAGGGTAGATAAGACAAAAGCCGCTTGATTGGTTTTGAGTTGCGGCCCTTTATTCATAAAAATTTGTTACCTATAATAATGCAGTTTTACTTGCTTCAAATTGTGGATGTAGGGAAGCGTGAATTAAAATTCCTGTAAGGTTGCAAAGGACACAAAATAAGCCTTTAAAAAAGCCAATGAAGTAAATATGGGAAAAATCAGATTTGTGTCAGATTTACTCTTATTTTCGATTCACATTTGATTTTATAAAGAGAAGATTGAACTAATAAATATCATTATGTCAAGTCTCACCGGCAGGTTTGCGTTTCCACACTTGTTGCCCGCTTGTGACACCGGCACAAACATCGGGTTGAGAGCGGCACTCGCCGGGGCTTGGGCCGGTGTGGGACACGACAACGAGCTTGACAGATTGGCTTGTCTCTGACTCTCGAGATCCTGGCCTGCAACGGCCAGGGCATCCATGAGCTCAAGGTTTTTGCCGTCCAGAAACTTGCTGTGGTAACCATCTTCTGGCAGGATCGTGTCAGGAGCCGTTGCTATTGAGTGTAGGATGAAAAAAAAGTACAAACTAAAGAGTTTTTTAAGCTAACGTAGCACTTTATTAACACAAATGCTTTAATAGCTTAACTCTCTTCCTTCCCTGCTATTTTAGGGGCAGAGTTTAAAATCTGAGAGTCTACTTTTTGTACAGCAGCTTTTAGCAAGTGCAACTGTTGAGAGTCCTATGTGTTTTATATACTGTTTTGATTGCAAATGAATGGGCTTATAATGACACTGTTTTGATGGCAAATGAATAAGGTTTTATGAGAAACGTTATATATTATAATATCACATCATATTACACAATTTGATCTACTTTTGTTACTAAAAGTAGACTTTTCACACCATAAAATCAGATAATGAAAAAAAAATCATTATGAACTAAAAAAAACCACTTCACCTTGGTCAAAATCAGATTTTTTAACTTTAAAAATCTCATTCTTGATTTTTAACCTTTTTTTTTTCAAATGGGCAATAATGATTTTTTACTTCATAACTACATTAAAGATGGTGACAGGCTGGTCACGAGAACAACATTATGAGGTATAATAACTCAATACAAAATTAAACCAAAATGCTTCTGTTGATTTCTGAGGGTTCATTTAGCTTTTACTATTCATAGGAAATAAGTTTCTGCTCTCATGGATTAAAAAATAGTTAATTTATTCACTGATGACGTCATCGATCACTGGTGATCAAAATATAAAGAACAGGAAGGAAGAGAGTTTACATGACATTACCAACCAAACTATCTTGTGAGCTCAAAGAGGAGCAACAGTTAAAGCGCATCACTCTAGCTTGCTGTCAAAAACCTTCACTGCCCAAAGTCAGGTTCTCATTCAATGCCCAAGGGCAGCAAAGATAGGTATATAAATAACCTTTTTCAAGTACTGATTGTTGACCTGGCAAACGAAAGGCTCAAACCCCAGATCTCTCAGTTTTACAACTACATTATAAAGCCAGACTGTAAGACATTTCTTTATCCATCTCAGTGGGAAATTTGTTTTGAACATTTTTTAACAGTGTTCAGATACAAAAATGTCTTGCATTTTGTCCAAATGAGTTGTAAGTCGAAAGGCTTTCAAAGTTTAGTGGGTGGTTAGAAGTCAATTTTCTTTTGATTCAGATATTGATATTAAAATCATTTCTAAACAATTTTCATGGCTGATTAATATTGAATTTTGTGTTTTAATGTGTGTCATTTTAATTGCTATGTTTGCTAAGGCCTCTACACCTATATACTTGTTTAAATTTCCAATGCAATTTTCTCCCCTTTGTGCAATTTCATTAGTCCTAATTTTGCCAATTTCAAACGGCTATAACTACATACAGAAGCATGATAAAGCTTTTCTGTTTGTTGTAGTTGAAAGTAGAGAAAACAAGTTTTTCTGTGATACCAATATCTACTACCTTCCAAACTTGACTTAAGACTAATTTTGACCGGATGCAAGACAAATAAATTGTACTGTACATTTCCCGTATCGCACAATACTTTTTCCTGCAACAAACAAAAGTTTAATACAGAAGAAACAAGAGAACAGTGACATACCGCTGCTGCTGTTGTTGTTGCTGTTGCCGATAGGACACACACTGTCGACCAAGGGCTGAGGCGTGAGCATTTCAGAGATGCTCAAAGCGTGCTGAGACGGAGAGTTGTCGAGCACACCAAGCGGCGTAAATTCACCGTTCTGTGACGGTACAAACCCTTGCTGTGGAGAGGGTACTGTGCCTGCAACGCTGTAAGCTGGTGCCACAAGATTTGGTTTACCAGTTGGGCCCGCGGCAAACGGCGTGATGTTTAAGTTCTGGTGTGTGTTGCCTGGTAGGACAAGCTCGCCTTGTGTCTGTTGGAAAGGTGGGTTCAGCAGCGTCTGTGGCTGCTGCTGTTGTTGTTGTTGTTGGGTGAACACTTGTGGCAGAGTGTGTCCCTGACCACCAAACCCGTTTGTCTGACCAGCTGGGCTGAATGGACCGACCTGAAGGGGGCTATAGTTGTTGAGGTGTCTCGGACTTTTACCCTGCCGGATGCACAAAAATGATAACAATTTGAAAACTGAGTAAAACAAACATGGTCATACATAGACACCAGAGGATGAGGGGGGGTGGGTTTGAAAATTTCTGTCTAACATGCATATGAGATAAGTATTGACTGTCCATTTCTTGAAGCAGTTTAAAAACAGAAACGGATTTAGGCTAAATAGCAAGTAAACAGTGTAAAGACATCGTTAAACATAGAAACTGGAGGGTGCGACCAACATTCCCAGCATAAGAAGAGAATTCTGTATTACCAACACTCATTTTTTATCCACAGGCTCAATGAAAATTCATCCATTAGACATACGTGAATGAAATAAGTCACATTTTCCTTATACTCCCAAGGCTCCTCTTTTGTTTTTCGTTTTCCTTCGCTTTTTCTTTGTACCTTTTGTTGTACATGTATTTCGTTTCAACTTTTGATTTTTCTCTTGAAACCAATTTAACTACCTTGAGATGCCGAGTTAAACGTATATATGCCGAGTGTGTTATTATGGTTGATATGTGTACATGCTATGATCACATTAAGTATTTTATAAGGCAAATTTTTGTCACAATTAAGATGATACAATGAAGAAAAATTTCCAAAAAAAACAAACAACCAAAACCGATGGTACAAATAAAAGTTATCCTGTCCTATCTGATCTTCTCTTGTCCTACAAGTGCTTCGTGCTGAGAGCTACACACCTGAACACTGCCATCCTCTGACATCGGGCTGCCCACACCCGAATCTAGTGTGGCCATGGACAGGTTAGAGCGAGGCGGGGACGAAGCTATCCCGTGATTGCTACCCCCTGGTGAGCGTTCCATCTGAGGAGAAGAAAGAACACAATAGGATCAAAACACAGGTCAAAAAAGCCAATTCTGGAAACAACATCTTTATCTCTGTTTTACTTATGTTCATAAAAACCTTTACCCTTGTTCAAAAAAAACATCTTTAAATGCGCTAAAATATCTTTATCCCTGTTAAAAAAAAACATGTTTATCCCTATTTAAAAAAAAAACTTTATCCCTATTTTAAAAAAAACTTTATCCATGTTATAAAAACACTTTATTCACCAAAAATATCTTAATTTCTCTTAAAATACACGTTGCCCCTATTATAACATCTTTACCCCTGTTCAAAAAATATCTTCATCTTTGTTCATGAAAAATCTTTATCACTATTAAAATGTGAGTAAACAAAGACAAAATCAGAAAACATCTTCGTCTCTGTTAAAAGCATTTTAACCGCTGTGAAACATATCTTTCTTGCTGTACAAACATCTTTTATCTCCAATCTATTAACTATTTTTGCAGAGGGATAAATTTATATAGCGATGAGGGAGTTAATAGTGATCAGTTTTTGGTCTGCGGAAACCACAGGGGAATAACCCTACTGTCTGTGCCACGGAAATCGTCTAATCAAGTTATGTTGGAAAGACTGAAGGTGGCGCTTGACAAGAAACTGGGAGAGGAATAAGCAGGTATTAGAAAAGGTAAATCATGTGCGGATCAAATAACAACACTCTGTATCATTGTTGAGTAATCGCTTGAGTGGAACTCACCTCGGAAAGCGAACTTTGTTGACTTCGAGAAGGCATTTGATAGTGTGGACTGGGAAAGCTTATGGAAATTGTTGCGACATTCTGGAGTGCCGCAGAAGGCAACAGACCTAATAAGCAACATGTATGACGGCACAACAGCAAGAGTTATACACGCAGGAGAGTTGACAGATCTCTTTGATATAGAGACTGGGGTAAGGCAGAAATGCCTCTTATCATCATTTCTGTTTCTGCTGGCTGTTGACTACATTGTGAGAAGATCTACTGAGGGGAAACAACAAGGAACTGAGGACCTTTGTTTGGCAGCTGAGAGGCGAAAAAAAAAAGAAAAAGTTTTTTTGGTCTCGTTCTCACCTCATGTTGCGGACTCGTTTCGCTGGTGTAGCCATTGTCATCCTCGTTACTGCCATAGCTGCTGCGGTTACCGACGGTTTGCTGAAGATGCAGGGAACGAAGAGTAACGGTTATAGCAAAGATTGACAGTATATATTTACTATGAAGCAACAAACAAAAAAAAAAGGTTGATATCTTTTTGGGTTTCTCTCTATTTTTTTTTTTCAAATCAACAAAAGCTCTCTAAAATCCTTGGACAAAAATTAGCTTGTCATTTGTAATGTGTTTTTTTTTTCTCTTTTTGTCTACATTTTATATAAAGGAAAGTTATCCTATCTTTTTTTTTTACACAAATTTGATGATTTCAAAATGCATTATTCAATATGTCAACGCTTTATGATGTGAAAAATTGCAACATCCGACTCATTTGGACCTGTTACAAGACATATGAGCTACTTTTTGGGAATGGACCCAGCAACTGCCTTATTGCAAGTGTAAAGGCACGAACCACTGAGCCACAAAGCCCCCAATACACCTCATCCCAGTGCCTTCTTATGACACCTATATATCACAAACGAATGCCTGAAAATTTTTTTCTCCCCAATCAAGTTTTGCTTGAGTGATTTCATTGCCCATCTTAATTTACTTTACCTTGGTTTCAATTAGCCATAAATCTAAGACATACTTTCTCAAAACTTTTCATAACAGCTTCTTCTTTTTTTATTTAAGCAAAGGAAGCCAGTCAAATTTATCACACATCCAAAGTTTAGACCTGAAAACAAACATGTTAGCAGGTAGAATTGGATGGGGCGCGACACACTGGGCATCCCGGTATGCTAAACGAAAAGTGTTCAAGGGTTTGAAATTTGAAGTTTTCGCTCGCCAAGAGCCCCCACCTGTAATGCCGACCCCGCCATAAACATCTCAACAGGTGGGAGGGTACAAGTCTGATCCGGCCTGGTCTGACCCGGGTCTGGCAGGGGTAAGTAGGTCGGGTCATCGTCCTCGGACAGCTTCTTGGTGTCTCCACCCTCAAGGAGTTGGGTCAGGAGGGAGCAGTCGATGTTATCTATGTCCAGGGAAGCCTCCTCTGTCTGAACGAATGTAAAGAAAGATTGAATTGGTTTTTAAAAAAAAGTAGATGTGGCGTCGTGGTGTAGTGGTAGACGCTCCGCTTTCGGATCGAGAGGTCCGGGGTTCGAGTCCTGCTTTCGGCAGGTCGACGTTTAGTCCTTGAGAAAGGCTATTTACACACATTTCTTCGCCTCACTCATGCGTTAAACGAGTACCCGACTATAGGTAATGAAAGATCTTGTCAGAATGCTAGAGTGATGCGCTTGCGCTTGGGAATGGCCTGTCGGGGAACCCATGTAAAGCGCTTAGAGCATATTAGTGGATAAGCGCTATATAAAAATGCTCTTTATTTATAGATTAACTTTTAAAATCTTTTAAAAACTTTTGAAGTAGCTTCAGATATAGATAAGCTAAAAGGTGTAAATTTTTCCTACAACTTTGTTATTTAATAGCTAAACCTAAAACAAAATTGAAAACCTATTGGGGTAGAGCTTTACCATTCCAGGGGCCCAGATGTTTGAAACCGTCTACCCTTTTATGTCCAACAGTCTGAATCTTTATCTAGATTTAAATCAGTTCTGAAGACATTCTTGTTAGAAAACTCAGTAACCAGCGGAAATTAGGAACTCAAAATTTATAAATTATCTGGTCTTCGTTTTTGCCTTTCATATATCTATCTTTATTTTTCAATTGAATTTTCCATTTTCAATTGTCTACGTTATCCATGTTTTGTAAACTTGTACAAAAGAAATGTGTGGGGGTTTTTTGTTTTTTTTGTTTTATTTTAAACGCTTTGAGACATTATTTTATTTTAAAAAGCGCTGTATAAATCTCCAGATTACTAAAATTACTGTTATTGTTGTGTTTAAGGACCTAAAATACAGGTTTTTTATAGAGAATTCTGAAGTGTGTATAAGACTGACGTTGGTTGTCTCACACATTGTCTACCAATCGGGCGGCTCACTGACCTTGTCCAGCGGACTGGGCTCACTGGTGTAACCGAGGTCATCTCCACAGCTGCTGTTGCTGTTGCGGTTACTTCCTGTTGTCGTGAACAGCGGTGGCTGCGCAAGCTGCTGTGGAAGCTGTTGTGGCTGTCGACAGAAAAGGGAAACAATTGAGAAGAGAGGTTGTTGGCAGTTTGGGTTTTTAGCTGCTATGAACTCGGTTATTCTCAATTGGCCGTTCGTTTTAAAATAAATTTAATGAGTTTTTTTGACTCGCTGCTGTTTCTGCAGGGGACTGTAGTAGTTGTAGCTGTTTTTGTTGTTGCTGTAGTGGTGGTTGTGGCTGTTGTAACAAAACATCAAAACAAACTAGCGAATACAGGAATGTAAAAATAAAAAATTACTGAACTTTTTTGCAAGGAATACACAACATCCCATTTTGGAATGTCTGTACATACTATGTTTTTGGTTAAAGCTGCAGTCATGAACTCAATGGCAGTCATCTGTTTTAACACAACTCTGCACTTAACTTTCAATATATACATGTTTTCACATTATTTTCGATTAGGTAGTCTTTATCGTTTATTCATGTTCAGTGTACGATAAAACACTACAAAACTAAAAATAAGAATGTTGGAGTTTGGTTTTTTTTCGATAACCAATCTGCTCCCTGTCTTTCACCTGTTTTGCTCTAATGTTGGAGAAAAAACAGAGAATAATTGCTGAATTGAAATTATGGGCATGTACAGAACGAAATCCATATTTTTACTGAAAATTGGCATCTCTGTATGTACATATAAATCAGATGAATAAACAACAGATTTGTTAAATCTTAGGACGAAGATTAAAATGCAGGAAAAAAAAAGGGAACATATCAGATTTCATAGAACTATCAATGCAAGTTTTCGCTGATTGAGAACTGAAAATATATCAACGCTTGACATGTTTGGCAACACGTCACTTGAGAACTGCTTTATTCCAACTCTAATTTTATCTAAATTGGTAAAATTTTGGTGAAATTAGCAATAACAAGCCCAATAGGAAAGTCTTTAGGTATTTTTATAGCTGACAAAAGAAATCAATGAAATTTAGCCTATCTGCAGAGATATATTGATTTTAAGAAACAGTTTTTTTAAAAGTGGACAACAAAGGTAGATTCAAATTTTCAAAAGCAATTTTATCTCAAAAGTAGGGAAAACTGTAGATGGAATAAGGGAAAACTGTAGATGGAAATAAGGGAAAACTGTAGATGGAATAAGGGAAAACAGTAGATGAAATAAGGGAAAACAGTAGATGAAATAAGGGAAAACTGT
>BMAT01006344.1:37087-49654 GCA_019649035.1 Elysia marginata
CCCCCCCCCCCCCCTTCAGATATGTAGAACAGAGTCAGAGTGCGTTGGAGCAGAGAAACGAAGGGTACAAACATTCTGCGTCACAGTCTCAGGCCAGAGTTCTTGCGCTGGAGCAGGACAAAGTCAGTTCTAAACTTCAGTGTTTTTTGTGTGTCTGTCTTAATGAGTGATTTATTTTGTCTGAAGTTTGTTGCACTCCCTTGCTTTATGTATTTTTTTGCAATGAAAATAATGAGATAAAAAATGTTCTTGCCTTTGAATCTATATGAGACATACACTAAGGATAATTTCTAGATATCCTCATTGATTTCTTTTACATTGATTTTGTTATACTTAGCTCTTTACTTCAGATACATTTTGTGAGATTTGAACTAGACTTGAAAAATATCATTTCGGACAATTAGTGAAAAGTAAAGCCAAAAAATCACTGCTGGTTTTTCAGTATACCCCAATTTTAAATATCACCACAGTTATAAATATCGATTTAATCCATTAGACTTGTGTAAAAAACAACTTTCATTTTTGTTACTTTTGGTTAACAATTTGGTTCCATTTTATTTTTTTTTTTTATATATATCATAAAAGTGTCCAAAAATCCGATTTATTGTTTTTGTTGGAAGTCTTGCACTTACAATCTAGCCTTATAAAAAATTAACGTATTTTTTTAACACAACAAAGCTGTAGCAAACATGAAGTATAGTGTTAAATCCTGAAAAAATTTAGACTACATCTCTCGTTTACTGTGCCGCTCCAGGTCCAGCTTGCCACAGACTTGAGTACTGCTTCCTCTCAAATCAGCACGCTGCAGCTCGAGCTGGCCGAATTCCGTCGCCGTGAGGCTGAGCTACGTCAGAAGCTGCAGGAGACCAACACCAGCAGCTCCAACACTAAAGAAGAGGTCTCAAGGCTGACAGCACAGAGAGAGGGTTAGCCACGCTTCTATCTTTACCTTTAACCTCTAATTTGTATTTCTAATTTATGCCATTGCAAATTTTCAGTAAAGTGCTGTTGTCCCAATTTCACGAATATTGAAGTTAAGGAACGGACTGAAGCCCCCTGTATTGGAGCAATCTATATACATATATTTGGACAGGGCTGTCTTTATCCTTTTCATTCCTACATCACTTGATAGTTGCTGTAAATAAAATTATTTGGTTATAAAGGTCTCGTTAGGGATTTTAATGTTAATCTCTGCAATCTCTAGTAGAAGGCTATCTGATTTTAACTCGAGTCTAAGGTAACAGCAAAGAAAATATCTTGTCCCTTAACTTTATCATGTTCTACAAATTTTGTAAAAGTGTTTTTATTTTTTTTTTTTAGAAAAATATCTTCTGGCTATTAAGTTTTATTGTTAACTGTTGGGATAAATAATTTCATAATTTATGACTTCGCTTTTTTTCATTAACATCATTTCTTTTTCCTTGAACAGAAGACGAGCAGAAAATTTCCAGTCTAACCGAGGGCGTGAGAGAACTCAAACAGGCCAGGAAAGCTCTAGAGGCCAAGCTGGCAAGCTCTACTGAGGAAATGGCTGATCTCAAGTCCACTGCTGAAACTTTAGAAAAAGTCAGAGGGGCGCACTGCTGTTTAATTTTACCTGTTCTTACATAATACAATAATTATAAATAATAACAATAACAATCATCATAGAAATAATTATGATTTAATAATAATGATAATAAAAAGTAATAGGATGAACAAATATCATAAAAATGAAAACAATGAAATACATATATCATCTTTTATCGACAAAATCAGTGCTGAATTGTCATCTTTTGTGAGGTGTTATGTTTCTTTTAACTGTCAAAGAATATCTGTAACTAAAAAGACTGGTCATTCTCAATTTTTGTCAGCTATCTTTTAAAAATTTTTTTGGGATACAGAGACAGGTGTGTGGTTCAGACCTTAATCAAATATCCATTATTTTATTCTCTTTTTTTTTGTAAAACCAAACAATCCTTTTCTGTAATACTTCTTTTCAGAAGTTTTTAATGTTAACATAATATGTTATTTAAAAGAAATGTATTTTTTAGACCCTCAGTGACAGAAAGAGAAAAGCTGCAGAAGAACGCCGGAAGCTTGAGGAAGATATGGAGGATGCTAAAATTAGTTATGAGGTAAGCGTAAATGAAGACGGCATACATCTTTTCAAGTGATTGGGTAAGAGGATTTTCCCTCACTGTAAGCTGATTAATTGTTATTCACTAAAAAATTATACACATTTTGTCACAAAGCTTTTGCATTTTAATCTTAAATCATTGAGATTTAACATACTTAGCTCTGAACCATCTTGCTAAGTTTAGGGAAAATTTCAAACATCTGTGATATCATTATTCAAAATATTCTAACAAAGTTCTTTTGACTTTGCTACTGCATGTCCTAAACAAGTGATTGTCTTGTATCGTCAGAATATTTACAAATACTAATTTATAAGGAACCTGTGTGTTATATTTGCACTTATTTTTTATGTTGCCTTTTCTCTCTTTTTACAATCTGCAGCAAACCATTGAAAGCTTGCGTGAGAGATTACGAAAACAGAAGAAATCTGTTGATGCTGAGACAGAAAGCAAAGTGAGTAAAAAATTGTCCACTATTGTTATTGTTTTATCTGTGTAAGTTACGGTAATCAGATACACAAGTGAAAATATATATGACAAAATACATTCTGCGACATTTTGAAAAGAAGCTAAGGAAAGGGCAAACTTGTATCTCTTCTTTTTTTTTAGCTTCTCTTTCCTCATCATCATCAACATCATCATGGTCATAAGCATCATTATCATCATCATCATGTCATAAGCATCATTATCATCATCATCATCATTCATTGTGGCCTCTTTCACCCAGTATCTGGTTATACGCCATAGACAACAAGACTTCCACTCCCTTCTATCCTGGGCTCTCCCTGAAAATTTTTTTTTGCGGAATATCCATCTCTTTTGCAATCCTTTTTGATGAGTCTCCGTTTTATTGTTCATGGCCTACCTCTTGTCCTTTGTCCCCAAGGATCACACAGAAGTGTGTGGGTTTTTGTGTGGCTTACTAGTTTTCTCATTGTGTGTCCTATGTGTTGTTCTATATCAGAGTATAAATTGTTGCCCCTTTTAGTTTTAATTGAGAAAGGCTGTAGCCATAGGTTCTTCCTCCCTACCTTTAAGTATTCTCAAAATCATCATAAGAGGATAGAATGCGTTTGGCTGTGCAACACTTTCGTTTATACTTTTTTAAATTTTGGTTATTTTTCTTTCTTTTTTTTATTTCCAGATAACTCAAAGTGTTCTAGAAAAATACATTCTTGGATAATTTAAGTCAAGAACAATCTTTTAAATACTTTCACTTTGCTTCCTGATGGGATTGTGTATAGTCATTTAGAAGTTCAATATCAGCTCAGCGCTAACAAAACGTCATCATATCTTATAGTAATAATAATAATAATAATAATGTACATTTGTAAACCGCCTAATCTAATGAAACAAAAGCTCGAGGCGCACAATTTATAAAAAAAATATATATATATGTATACGCTCAAAACATTCACACACACTCACACACCTACACGCACACCCACACTGCATTAAGAAGAATACAAAGTACTTATTTGTCATAAATCAGAAACTAAACAGGTGTGTCTTAAGAGGCTTTTTAAATGTATAAAGACTTTTTGCACTACGCACTCCCTGCGGTAGGTCATTCCACACTTTAGGGCCAAAGTAAGAAAAAAATCTTAAACCATTATCGGTGTTTGTTCTTGGAACATTTAAAATAGTTTTGTCTGTTGACGATCTCAAACTTCTAACTGGTTCATATTTTTTAATGAGTTCATAAAGATAAGTGGGGGTCGAGCCTTCAAGACAACGAAACACAAGTACAGCAGCTTTAAATTTTATTCGATTTTCTATTGGGAGCCAATGGAGTTCTTTCAGGAGTTGGGAAACATTTTCTCTTTTTGATCTTTTAAAAATGAGTCTTGCTGCATGGTTTTGTAGTACCTGGAGTCGTCTGAGTTGTGTGTGAGGAATGCCAAACAGCAAGGGGTTACAATAATTAAGTTTAGAGAACATAAGGGATGTTATTAATTTTTTTGTAGCCTCCTGTGATATAAATTTTTTATTGCTATGAAAGAACTGACCTATATGACGTATGTGATTTCCAGAGATGGTCCTTTTCCGTTTTGTTTTTTTTCGCGTTGGACAAAAAGTAGCACAACACATTCTATTTTTTTTTTTCTGAAAGATGGGTAAAGTTCTTACATACACAGCAATATGCGCATGTCAAAGTTAAGTACCACAGTGACATCATATTTTATTTTTTATTTTTGTCGTTAACATTCTGATTACGTACAAACACATGACGGGCAGCTTGAACGGCTCTAATTTCATTTCCTTCCTTCCAACTATCCCAGGTGTCTCAGCTAGAGGAGGAAATATCGCGGGAGTGGCAGGCGAAAAGCAACAAGATGGTGGCCGCGGCAGAAGCTAAGCATGCTCGTCAGGTGGAGGAGTTCAATGAAGAAAAAGACGAGCTTAAACGCAAGGTGGACACGCTAGAGAAAAAGGTATTTCCTTGGTTCTCCTTTATGGGACTGTTCCATTAACTTTTAACAAATTATTTAAGAGTAATTCCCCTTTGGCCATGGTGATTTTGTTTTAGGCTTGGATTCAGCACTAAAGTTACTCGAATAAATTACCTGGCCTACAGAAGAGTTTGCTGGCGAGCTCAACTATCATACACAAGATAGTTTAGTCCTCAAACAGTCCCATACCAATATCTGGACAGAGAGTTTAGTTTAAGGTGGTAGTTAGTAGATACAAAAATAGCAAGTATTGCGGCTCCTAAGGTAAATAATGCAGAAATCTAGATTATTTTTTAGTTCAATCCCTCTGGAAATAGAAAGGAAAAACTTCTTGATAATGAGGCTCTTGTATTTGATATGAGTTCAAACCTCTCTGGGGTATTTTAAAAGCTAGCTATTTATGAGCTTTAAGAAAATTCAAGTAACTCAAAAAATAGAAGTTCTGAAATGTGTATGATTTGCTGTGATTGCCTTACAGTTATATATAACTTTATGACTGGAAATCATAAGGAAAACAAAGAGGTTTTTATATTTACATTAAAATCTAATGTCTTACACTTCAGTTGGAAACTGTTCGATCGTCTGGATCTTCTACTGAGCAGCAGGTGGCACAGCTTCAGGATGAGTTGGCTGACATGAGAGTCTGGAAAGAAAAGGTACGTCTTTGACCATCATTAAGGTCATGTAATCAATCCAATTATGTGCAAAGTAGCAATTTCCTTTAAAAAAGTTGATAATCTGAACAATGACTTTTAAGAGCGCGTCGCAAATAAAATTTTGAGAAAGATTTTAAATATTTAATGTAAAAGAAAAATTTTTTCCCAGGTATTTTGGTTTAAGCCAAAATTAGGATATTAGACCCACCTTTACTTGTTGTCAAAGAAATTTAGAATATACGAATCAAAGTAAAGATGTCTGTTAGATTTAGGTATTAAAGCAATCTTGCATATTCTTTTGTGAATGAAAAAGAGTTTAAAATAAAAACAAAAAATTTTTACAATATCCAATTGGCTAAAACATGAATATTTTAAAAAATACCTAGTATGAGAAGCTTCGAGCCCAGGCAGGGTCTATGAAAGACAAGTATGAAGAAAGAATCCAGTCCTTGGAACAAGAAAGGGATGAAGCTTCTGAGGAGGCAGGAAAATCCTCTGAACAGCAGACGCAGAAGTACCGCGAGAAGGTGGAAGAACTCCAGCAAGAGATGCAGACGCTCAGACAGCAGCTGTTACAGGCACGGGCAGATGCGAAGGTTGCGGTTGACAAAAGTCAGCAGAGCGGTGCACAATCGGCAGGCAGTTCAGCAGATGTGGCTACAGAGGTAATGAAAGTAAAGAGTATTTTTTCACAGAGGTCTTTGCCCACTAGAGTTCTTCTATTTTTAGAAATATTTCCATTGATCTATTTTTTGTGTGTGAAGTTTTAAATATGATAATGATCTGGTCTTGCAAACTTAGAGACTGAGTCTATATTTGGCCATGATTACTCAGAATGAGCAGCTGTGTCAATTCCATGCTTTTCTTCAGCTACTACCTAAATATCCCATTTGTTATTTGTTACATCTGTGTGCTTGTGAAAATTAAGGTCTGTTGTGTTTTTATTCATTCATTAAGTTTTTTATTTATGAATTAAAGTTTACATGGTATAATATTGCTTTTTTTGGCATAGGTAAAGAAGATAATGAATTCCGTCTTCCAAAGTTTGAGAGCAGAATTTGAGGCTGACGAGTCCTACACGGGTTCTGAGATTCTGGGAGTGATACTCAATGTCATTAAGGTGAGACCTGGTTCCCTGCATGTGTTCTTGATTTCTTGCTGTTTCAAAATGTCATGAAGAAAAAATTTATTTTGAAATGTGTTTCTTTAATGCATAGATTTATTGCTTTTTAAAAAAAAAAATTGGTTATTTGCATGCAACGAGCTTAAGTGACACTTCTTTGATTAGATGTTTACAAAGATGGAAAAAAATACTGTGATATAAACTAAGTAAGAGAGATAAAGACAAAAAAGAAATCTTCACAATTTCCAGAAAAAGATCAACTTTCAAAGGATATAATTTCATGAGGAGTTTAGAAATGAAAAATTACCAATTTCATAATGTAAGATTTCTTTACCTGCAAGTATGCAAGAAGAAAAGAGATTTTTTAAAGACTTTTTGACTCAAAAAATTTGTGTACTCTAAAGCTAAACACATAGAATCTCTACTCATCAAGCCTTTCTTTCTGCTAGTATGTGATTTCATTACGTGGTAACGTGGCAACCCTTTTCATTCTTGATACTGTTCTTGTTTATTTTGTTTGTATCAGCAAACCACTCTCAAGTTGGTTAACCCCAAGAAAGATGAGGAAGAAAACGATGAAGAGGAAGACGAAGATGAAGAGGATGATGATGATGAGGAGGAGGAGGAAGAAGAAGAGGAAGAAACGGAAAATGAAGGAATAAAAGGAGATGATGCTAAGCAAGAAGGTATGTAGATTTCTGTAAATTTTCATGCAAGTTTCTTGAAAAGCTAGGATAGAGAGATGTACGCTGGTAATATTAAGTTGAGTTTTTCCCACTGAAAGTCCGCTTGATGGATCCCTTCTTCCTATTGCATATGTACATTTAGAAATTAGGTTTCTTTGCCTTAGGCTGTTGATATAAATTCCACTGATCTCAATTCATGTGTTCTTGTCAAGACTGCCATAAATTGTGAACAATATACAATTTTCAAAGGTAATTTTTTTATATTGATGACGACAATTGCGCTATAGTTTTAGGCCCATCTATAGATCTAGATTTGAGTCTAGAGTCGACTCTGGAGTTTTTAGCCCTCGGTTTTATCTTATTCATCATTAATCGTGTTTATTTAATGCCACATTATGTGAACAGAAAATTTGCTTTCGGAATGTAGAAATTTGTTTTAAAAAAATGAATAGCAGTAATTTGTGTTTGCTCTAAGAATTTAGTCTATAAATGTTTAACTTCTCTAAGAAAAATATATATCAACTCAATGTTTTATTCATTCTTATTTGCTACAAATTGTCAAATCATTCACAGAACATACCGAGACGGCATCGACTTCTCAACAAGCAGCTGAAAATTCGACCAGCCTTACTCAAGACGACACAACGGATAACTCCCACGCTAGTCTTGACCAAAAAAATGAAGCAGGTCTAGGCTCCAAGGATAGCACGGAACAAAAGGAAGACCCATCGCCTGCGAATAGCAGAAGTTCTGAGGGTACCGGCTCAGACTTCGAGATTGTGTCGGAGCAAAGCATTGAGCAGGAAATCGGCAGAGAAGATGTAACAAAAGAGGCCCCCCATGTTGATGAGATAGAGGAAACAGAAGACGCAAAGTCAGACAGCAGTGGTAAAGCAACTCCCGTGAGAGAAATCGACGCTACTGTAGAGGAGGAGCAGCAGGAAGAAAAAGACAAAACTCCGGAGGCTGAGAAACTGACAGGGCAGAAAGAAGCTGCTGAGGAAATCTCTAGTCCCTTAGATGAGCCAGATGTAGAAGTAAACGTCCCTCCTACTCAGGAAATAGTTAAAGAACCCGAGCCTGAAGTTCTTCCTGCTGAGGCGTCGCCACCCTCAGCTCCCGGTGGCCCCAGCAAGGGAGAGAAATCAAAGCAAACCAATGTCACGGTGGATGCTAATTCCAGAGAACCCCCTCCTTTGTTTGACGATGATGATGATAATGACCAAGACAGGTGAGAGATCGCCTGCTTTCTATTTTGTGTATTTTTATATATGTGTAAGCAGTTTATCACAATGCAAACACAGTTGAATGTTTTAGAAGTTAGATTTAAATTTCATTTAATGAGATGCTCAGGAGGCAGATCGGGGCCGACCTGACATTCGTAAGCCAGAAACCCCATGGAAACCTGAGGGATATGCATCAGCCTGCCACCTTCATCAAAAGAAGTGGGGAGTCCATTTGAGGATGGAGAAGAAATTACTGCGAACCCAATTGAAGAAAAACCTTTTTACACAAATTTCTGCTTTGGGCAAACACGCAAATTATTCCCTGATTTTTCTTTATTTTCTCTCCATCTGGCAGTGACTCTGTACAAGAACAGGGGTTTAAAGCTTTCTGTTGCACACAAACAAATTTAGCGGCACTCTCTTTTTTCTTTTTATAAAGCATTAAATTACACTGAAGTCTTTTAATCAGACTTTTGAGTTTTGAGTGTGTGAATTGTGATTATGAGGCTAATGCGCTTCATACCGTTCTACAAGTCACTATTTTTTAGTCTATGTGTTTACATTCTTCTAAAAAAAGCTTCTGCTAGGCTAAGCATGAGCATGTTAGGGAACAATAGAGGAGTTTCTGTTACTCTTGGCCTTGAGGCATATCTTATTCACAATTAATTCCATTTATTTTGATGTTTAGTGGAGCATGAAATCATATAAAAGTAAATATGTTGAGAGAAAAGAAACAACAGTAAAATTCTTATTTATTTATTTTTTTTTTCAAACTGATGTGGGGGTTTTTTTCAGTCCTCTGTTTGGCAAAGATGATACAGTGTCTGACACATTTGGTGTGGATTTTACCTCGAAACCGAGAACAGCATCAAATATTTCCTCATCGCAACCTGCTAAGAAAGTGGACCTGGGGCTTGATGAGGTAGGCTATAATTCTTAGTTCATGGTTAATTCAGTTATAATAAATGTCTATTTTCCTATACCTTCCATCTTTACTTTAATGGTTCTGACCTAAAACTACCCATCGGTGCAAAATTTTGTATCGGAAGTGGTCCAAAAAAGAAGAGTTTTATTTAGCTGCGCAATATTTTCCCTATCGTGCCATAAAAGAGGAAAGGCAGTAGAAATTGTGTCTCTCAAGTTTTGACGTAGATTTAGGTGTCAGAACCATTCTGAAAACAGTTTTCTAGATGGTATGTGTAGTGATACCACAAAATGAGTCAAGTTGTGCGGATTGACATCTTTTATAATAGAGCTAGAAAACGACTAAAACATATTGTTGCATATTTTGAAGAGTTTGCGATGTATTTCACCATATGAAATCAATGACAAGCTTTACAAGGGGAGTAATTGGTGTGATACTGCGATGGAAAATGTAAAAAAAATGGGGATTGTCTTTTTTTTTTTTAAATGGTCTTATTGATCCCCAATCTTCCAAATGCAATAAATAAAGAAATTTTAATAATATAATAAAAAAAAATCCACCATCATGAAGGGCATTTAAAAATGCTGAAGAAAATATTTGTTCTTTAAATCTCGAAATCCCACATTTAGACTCATTTTGTGGAAATGCTACACCGGTAATTTTTTTTAATTGATAATTTTCAACTGTTATCTTACAGGTCAAATAATCTCTGGTACTGGAGGTAAAATAATGTTTAGATTCCTAATTTCTCCCTTTTACGCCTGCAAAAAAGCCTAAATATAAAATGTATATCCCTGTGTATCTATCATGCAAAGGGCCAGGATCTAGAGAGGTGGGGGGGAGAGACCAATAGAGCTCAAAGTCAATTATGATACATGTAGTTTAACCGAACCTTGTTTGTTAAAGCTATATTTCCACATACAGCTGAGCTCTTGTTGTAGTTTTAAGACCCCCCCCCCTTCCTTTTCCCCGAAAGAAAGCAAAAAATCTTCACAAGGCAAGCCATCCCATAGAACAATACCTAGATGTCTCCCAGGACTAACATGGTCTACCTCAAGTTGGAGAATATGGAGTAATGCCAGTAATGCTTAGTCACTGGCTTTGGTTGGTCGTAGTATATTATCAGCAGCTGGCAGAGTCGTGAATCTCTCTCCCTCGGTCACACTTTTTATACACACTAGCTGCCTAGTTGATTCTTACCTTTTTCTCCACATGAATGCTGCTTACTTCCCTCCACATTTTCATAAACGTGGCAGCCCATCCTTGATCTTCGATAATCATAGACCACTATTTGAACTATTCTTAGTGCTGCCAAATTCATCCAGACAAAAGCGGGATGGGTTAGCAATGTCTATAGCAAAGTTTTGATTACACAGAGATGCCCCGACAATTTTCTGAAAATAACTGAAAATCTTAGGGCTGTGCTCCTGCATATGCAAAAGTGCAATTTGGGGACAATGAATTGTCATTATTCATGGGATTGGTCTTGTTCAAATTTGTTTGTTAGTTCAGTTTGTCAAGCTTTAAGAAACAAGAAAAAACAAAAATAACTGAAAAATGACATCCCTGGATTACAAGCACCCAGGCCCCCTATAGGAAAAGTCTTACAGGTTGTATGTTTAAAAAGCATAGTGCGGATATGATAAAAGCTATAGCAAGGCATCGCCAAAGTTGTGGTAACTCTAAGAAGTCAGGGATTAGAATCAATCAATCAATCATTCCATAAGCAAGCATTTTTTACCTTTTTCTTTATGAACCTACTTCAATCCACCGCTATCTACACACCTTAAATATTTCAATCATTTCTGATCGCCCAGTGGCTGCTGTCACTGTTGATATTTAAACTTCCAATGCTTGCCTTAAGAAAACAGAACCCAATGCTTGAATGAGCATGTTGTATGTTCCTGCTCTATGGAGCTGTTAGCATTTCTTATTGTTGCATGAGAATTTTTAGAAATTTCAAAACCTTCTAGGGATACCAACCTTACAGACCTCACTTCTTTAGTTAAAGTGCATCAAATTTAGTTCACCCCTGTTTTAATGTGTGTAAGATTAAGGGGTTTTAGAGTCTGAGATGAAAAAAATGCTCATTATTAGCACCTTGCACAAAAAAAAGAGTCGGACATTCCCTTTTTTTTAAGGTATATTTTGTCCTTTTTTTTCTTTCAATTTAAAATCAACAAAATTTCTAATATCTTTTCACAAAATGATGATTATTTCATAAAACTTTTGATACCATAAGGCATTGATATTTTTAACAGCACATTTTTTTTTTATTTGCAAAAGGTTTAAAATTGCATGAAATTAGCAAAGTTTCCTTAAAAATTATGAGAAAATCTTCTAATTTAAAACGTAAAGAAAAGTACGCACAAATCTACTTACAAATTGTGTTTTTCCGATGAGGAATTTCGGACTACTGACTCAATCCCACTAATAGCAAGACATATTAGCAAAAGGATTGCGGTATAAAATCAGTTGTCTTAATAGTATACAGTGTGGTCAACATTTATCGACAGCTGCTTTATCAACATTTCAATATACGCTATCAAAAATGTTTCTCTATATCTTAACTGAAGAAATTATGTCATTTCGACTTTTTCCTAGCCCTTTTTGTTTTGCTGTATTGACATCCTCTCTCCTACATTTATTAGAAAGATATGCTGCATGCAAGAAAGTGAAGGAAACAAAACAAATGAGAATGCTTTCCTAAATGAGGATTAAAAAAAAAAAGAAAGAAAGTCAAAACAGAGATAATTTAAGTAGAGATGTCTCACTCAAGGGGTAGAGTGAGGAAATGATGAGAGTACCGTCCCTTGGGTCTGGCTGGTTAAAGGCCTGAGTGTTTACAAACGTGGAAGTTGCGGGAAGAGGTGAAGTCCATAGATCCCGTTCAAGATTTAGAAATAATGGGGAATTTTGCAGTACTATAAAATGCAAAAATGCAAGGAACAAAACAGAATGTAAAGACATTTCCTTCCCACATGTTTCCCAAGGACGTAGAACGGTAGATTTTATGAAAATAAAGTTATTTTTCGGTAGGCCTATAGATCTAAACTCAAGCCATTTTGCGTTGTCACAACTTTTGATGTGACAATATAAATCTTGATCTAAACTAGAATCTATAACTAATCTAGATTATTTTAATCCAGTTTTTAATCTAGATACCATATTTAGATAATTATAAATCTACAAGTTTTGGAAAGAATTTCCACTGAGTGGTGCCACTCTAACAAAGCCTTAGAGTGTTTGACGCTATCTAGAATCTAGAATCTAGGTCTAGTGCAATGGTAACTGCCTAGATTTTTAAAAAAATAAAGTCATGTGAAGTGACATTAATGGTTTTAATTATAACAAACATTAGCATCTAGATTTTATAGATCT
>BMAT01006347.1:0-12454 GCA_019649035.1 Elysia marginata
ATGCTACAAATGCATTCACGGCTATACCCCTCATTATCTTAAAGGTCTTGTAAGTTTGTACACGCCTACGCGCAACTTAAGATCATGTAATAAAGCTCTGTTGTCAGTCCCGTGTAAACCATCAAGAAAAGACAGCAATAGAGCTTTTGTGCAATGTGCACCAGTAGTCTGGAATGCCCTTCCCCTTTCTATCAGAAAGGTTACGTCGGTAAATCAGTTTAAGACCCTATTGAAAACATATTTGTTCACGCTATATGAAGACCTTAATTAGTTTGTGTCAAGAAATGTATCCTACCGATGGTCAATGTATATCCTTTTTTTTCTTTAATTTTGTACATGCACCTTTTGTTTTTCTTCTGTTTGTTTTGAATTGTTAATGGATTATGTTTTGTACAAAATTGTCACTATGTCAACATTGTTTGTTTGGGTAGATATACTGTTGTAAAGAGCTTCGAGCCTACATGTAGGAAGAGGCGCTAGAAAATAACTTCATTATTATTATTATTATTATTACTCATCTGGTATTCCTTGTTTTCTTATTTCTTATTACTATTCTCCGGTTCTTTTTGCTTCTTTGTACTTACACATTTGCAAACCAGAAATATTCCAGTTAACATGCCTCACACACAGAAAGATTTAGGGAGAGAATAAGGAATACTTGAGAATAAGCAAGATCAGCACAAACTTTAAAAGTTGATGATCAGCTTTAATGATCTAAGATCTTGCACAAAAACGATTCAACTAAAAATTCGCCTTAATTGAAATTGAAAGCAACAAGAAATGTGATGGCATTTTGACTTGCCACAATAACTTACTTACACTTTCCTCGAACATTTGAACATTTGCTCTATAATGATCATTTACATGCCATGTCTAATTTGTCCAGCACGAAAAACTTATTGCCTTATCCCGTAACCGGAGAAACCAGATCCGAGTAAATGAATACACAAATACGAACCCGCTTGCTCGATTCCCCGAGTGGGTGAGTTTGCCTTAGCCGGAAGCTTTTGCTAACTTTTTTAGCCAAGGGTCTGACAGGCTATTGTCTTGGGGCGGATTTCTTTTTTACATCACCTCTTTGTCTTCTGTTTTTTTTCTATTTGTCTCTTGGCTATACTGATCCTTTTTTTCAGTGCGGATTAGAACGCACTCTTAAGCCTAAAATATCTGGTGGGACCAATGAGAGTGTCGAAATTAGGAGACTCGGTAGTTAACTTGTTGTTAACATGTTGGTTCCTATTTTAATTATTTTTTTTTGGAAATTGCGATATCTATGTATCTACTCTATCTGAGCAGATTTCAAGACATAGGGTCCGATTTTCAATGAGGATTTTATGTGCTCTTTTTTCACGTGCAGCTTCCTCTTTGTAGAACTTGATACTGGTTTGAAGTTTCTCACTACAGTTATAATGATAAAAAACTATCTCCAGAAATTCTCTGCAAGACATAAGTTCTATTTTTTCGTCATACGCAGGTCTAAAATCGTCATATCTATAAGAACCGCAGAACCAAAGTATTTTTTTTTTCAAATTGCTTATGGAGACTCTTACAGATTTCGAATAGACTGCCAAATTCTCACAAGATCACTGTGATTAATCTACCTGACAATCTGAAGCGCTCGTATTGACAGTTTAGAAGACTTTCTTTGATCGTTGTCTTCTTGAGGATGTCCGTCTCTTCCAGATGTGAAGACAAGTAGTCAAGTTGAACTTGTTATACTGATTTCCGACTTGCTCAGAATTGTTTTGAATATTGGTATCAGGCTTTGTCACGTTTTAAAGATTTGGTTAAAGTTGAAAGGACCAGAAACATGGACCAGACAACCTAAGCCACTTTAAAAAGTAGCCTTTTAACTGGACACCAACGAAAACACATATTGATAAATTTATTCAGACACTCATTGCGCATATTACAACTCTGTTTTCCAGTATTTTTTAATGTTAATACAACTCAAAATGATTAATGTTTGTACTGAATTCTAAAATATGGTTTTTCTCTTTACAAAAAAGTATAAGGATGAAATTTTTTTCATTTTTTAATTTCTTAAGATTTTTTAAAATTGGGTTATGGGCCCTAGTTCTAGATCTAGATGCCCCTTATGCTAAATGTGGCTAGGTTAAATTACAAATAGCTGAAAAGATTAACGCAGAGGTTATGGCAATCGCGTATCAAAAAAGTGAAACTTCTAGCGTAGAAGATGGAAAAGAAAGCAGTGCGTGATCAGCTGTTGTGGCGGGACAGGTGCTAAGTAAGGCAATGGATGATAAAACAGAGTGAGACAGAACGGTACAACAAAATGGAGGGGAAAAGATTACTTCCGTCACAAGATAACCCTGCCTCCTGTTTAAAGCCTGAATGCTTTGCGTGACTTCAAAATTAACGTGGACGACTGGCCCCCACGCCTCAAGCATATGGCCCAGATTCTTTTGTCTTAATGTGCTGTTTATTCATCCATTAACCTAACTATGTCTTCTTTCACGTGTTTGCAGTTTTTTCCTCTCTTCACAATTGTGATATCAATTCATTCGCCATATTGTTAGTGTAAATTGATCCCCATAAAGTCTGAAAATATTTACAAAAGACAGAATCAAATTTACGTCCATTAAGTTTTTCTCTTGTTCAAACTGCTCGTTGAGTGGGCTCAATGTTGTGTTATTCTATAGTTTGGTCGGGCTCAACCAAGCCTATAGCTAGGGCAAACAAATGTTCTGCTCTAAAGCAAGAAGTTAGTTGACTGTAACAATAGTTACGTTCGATATTGGTCAAATTTCAGTTTACCGGGGTTTTGTCTGACATTGTTTGCTAAGAGATTGATACTGTAATAGACGGGGCCACGTGCGCGATATCTAACCCAACATCAAAATCTCGCGAAAGAATGTGTAGATGCAATGAATCTTCCTGATTTTTCTTTAACGAAATGTTTGAACATCGAGCTAAGCAGGACACGTTTATTTTTATAAATTGACTTAAAAAAAAAACCAACAACTGGCATTTCTAAACCAATGTCGTTAGTTTTGAAATTAGACACAAATATTTAAGAAATATTACTCAACAATGAAATTATGACCTGATATAACTTTAACACCGAAACACAATCGCGAAAAGAAACCTATTTCTGGTTTTTGCACAGCACTTCGGTTAAATCTCCACGTCCAAGACAATATTGAGTCGCTTGCCTTTTACACTACTGCTGATCTTTTTGCATACTATAGAACTGTTTTACACTGGTAGTACTTGCCTTTTCGACCAGTTGGTATGGAGTTTAAACCTAGTTTGGCATATTAATGTGTGGTGTTTTGGAAAGACTCTTAATACACCTTTGGTCTCACTTATTTTAAGATTTTAAAAGTTGGCCCTCTTCAATATCCTGATAATAAAGATACTTTTCTCGAGTGATGCGTTGTTGTAAAAAACGTAACTAAATGTTAAGGCTTTACAAAGGATGATGATTTTTAGAAAGTCAATGCTAAAGTTGTTTTAGCTGTTTGATAATTATTGAATTATAATGTAAAATTTGCAAAGCTTGCCTTTAGGAAATTGTTGAAAATAACTAAAATATAATTGAATGGATCGGCAAGGCTTTTGAACAACGCATTGAGTTTGGTGGCAGGTTGGATAAAGCAGTTTGTAATTCTAAATTTCACGAAGGAAACCAGTCATCCAAACTTTCTTTTGTTAAGCTACATGTGAGATGACGTCACAAGCACAAGTGCACTAGGAAACATTTGGAAAACTTTTTTTGTGACGATTCAAAGCAGCTGTTAAACTTGTTAACCAGACAGCCAACAACACATTTTATAACTGTGAAAATGATTGTAGGCGAAAGAAGTGTGGTTATGAAACTATTAAGTCTCACTAATTCTAAGTCAAACTTGAGTAATTATTTTATTGAATCAAAAAGAGGCCAAAGATAAAAAAAAAAACACTTTCAACAGTTTGCGTGTGGAAAAAAAACAACTAGAAAACGTTGCCATCAATTATCGAAAACGAGTAAGCTGGTATTGTTTTGTTTGCAATTGAAACACCCTAAACGTACATACAGATTTGAACTAAAGCAGACAAATTAGTTACTAACACGGACAGGATCTACATGTGTCAGTTAATATTTTTCTCACAATTTTTGCCATGTGTCTATCTTGAAACTAAAGATATTTTAGTTAAAGTTTTATAAACAGCAACATTAAAAACAACCAAATTAATGTAAATTCAATTGGGTGTGCGCACTGCAAGCATTCAGTCTTTTGAGACAATGCACATACTCATCACTGACAGAAACACACACAAATAAAGCAGCAATGCACCATCCAAAACACGCCATTCAGACCTATAAATAGATACTTGAATATCAACATAGTGGGATGTTGCTGCGACCAAAAAAAAAATCAACGAATTTTCAAGCCAAATGTGTTTTAAGTCCGAGACAAATGGGCCAAGACGTAAACAGCAACGTGGTTAAGGGAGGGAAGTCCAGGTTAACAATGATAAAACTTCACATGGCGGGGTGTTTAGTTTATCCAATACCTTCACGTTTTTAGTAGAGCTAGAGTAGATAAGAAGAGGTTTGGCTTTTATGTCGTAATGTATTAGTGGCTCTTAGACACGCGATCATTTCTAAAACAACATAACAGAGATGAGAGCTGCATTATATAGTCCATTTTTCTTATAGTAAAAACAAAAGGAGAAAAACAGCATTGTGCTTCTATAGCTTTAAAGTTGTGAAAGGATGAAAATATCACATAAAGCTCTACGGAATATCAGTCAAGTATCTTTAAAATATTTTTTGAATTAAAAATGTTTTGAGCTGGGTTTAAAAAAATTACTCAGGTTCACATTTTGTATTTCATAGGAAAGGCCTTTTCAAGAGTTTCGTGCTGCAGATCTAAATAAACGACCGCCCTTTGTTGATTTTTTTTCAGATTTAAAGCCTGAGTATAAATTCGAGCTTCCTTTTCGGACCTTTAATTACTTGAAGGTATGTAAACAGGTTAGAGATTTTGAAGGTAGTAGGGATAAGTTGAATTGTTGAGACACTGACAGGTGAGCAAGGCAAATTTGTACATGATT
Source organism: Elysia marginata (assembly GCA_019649035.1). Taxonomy (NCBI): domain Eukaryota; kingdom Metazoa; phylum Mollusca; class Gastropoda; family Plakobranchidae; genus Elysia; species Elysia marginata. The sequence goes on from BMAT01006347.1 coordinate 5,065, forward strand.
AGTATTTCTAAAAGGAGCCAATGAAGATCCTTCCGAAGAGGCTCTGAGATTACATTTTTAGGGACTCTTTTGACCAATATGGCAGCATGATTATATACTTTCTGCAGCTTATGGAGTAGTCTATTTCGTCTGTGATGTCAGTGCAAGTAGATTTGGAATAGTCCAGTTTAGTTATAACAAACCGCAGAACAAGCCTGTTTGCAAAATGTTCAGCGATAGCATGTCCAATGTTGATGATCTTTTTTTTCGACTTAACAAAGTGTGATAACCTGATATTTGAAACAGCCTGGTCCATAAACATGACTTTTTGAAATAAACCAAATCTTTTTACAAATGATCAAAACAGAGCTTGTATCAATGGAGGTGTTTTTCAAATGCAATGCTTTGATTTTAAATAGTGTTCGTACAAGCATGATTTCTGTTTCGTCCCCATTCATCTTAAATTCATTGCATTCACCCTTCGTGATAATGCCACGGGTATTAACCCACTGATATACAGCTTCTATGTGCCAGACAAACACAAAAAACAAAAACTTAGGAATACAATTATAAATTTTAAGATTATCTTAATTGAAAAAAAAACAACTTGGATAGACGTTCTGTTGTGTTCTTCTACTAAACACGTGGGTGGATTTTAAATCGCTCTTATATTATGCAATAATACTGTAGCGTAGTATCGATATGCCTTCCCCTTGATTAACATAATTATCATCAGATATAAGTCGGTTATGACACGATGGCATTTTTTAATTATCTATGTTAAGTTGAAAAAAAAGAGATAGCAAGTAAATATCTACAAAACCTGAACTAATAAATCATAAATACTGTTCTTGTGTCAGGATTTACCATTTCTGTATATGCCTGGTAAGCAAAGTAGCGACTAGCTCCGAAAACCACATTAAATTTAGTAAAAATCTACTTTAGAGTTTCCTTTATCATGCAAATAAACCTCTCAACGAGGTCAAATTAATGAGCTGTATAACATGTTACTTTGACAAAAACCTTTTTTAACTTGCATGATTATTGTTTGTCAAGTTTTTTTTCCTCTTCATGTACAGGAACGTAAGTGAATTGTTCTTAACCTAAACAACGAAAAGATGTTTAAGGTATGTGGCAAGCTCATTAAACTGATGTTCTTTTTTTTTAATAATGAACCGATTGTAACGCATTGTAACTTTCTTTTCATTTTTCCTTATCGACCCACGTGATCATTAACCCACTGAGAAAATACCTCTGCCGTTAGTATCAGCGTCATTCTCTTGCCTCAGGGGAGGCATTCACATCGGTTGACCTTCTGCCTCTGGAAGGTCAAACAAGGGAAATAACCCTAAATAACATCTATTAATCATCAGCTGGTCCGCCATGACAGTTGGTCACCAGGCGTCACAGTGTATTTTTCTAACTTTTGTACCGTCTGGGCCTGACCACTAATGGAGCACCGTTTTTGCCTATCAAACCTGCAAGGAAATGTCCTGCAGGCAATGGGACCAGTTTGATACCGGCAGTGGTTCTGTTGTAACAAACAAGGCCATTATCTCCTCTGTGTTGTTGACCCTGTTCTCAAGGTTTGTTTACAGAGAACGTCTGAAACGTCCCCGATCACAAAAATGTCTCTTTCTAGTGGACAACAACCCCAACTTGGCTAATGAACAAGCATGAAGGATAAATTTGGATAATTATAGAGACAAGAACGTAATCCTTCAGGGTGTGGGTAACTACCAATTCTATCTTACGCTACATGAACAATTCTATGTCGGTGGAGCTAGATGTCCGAATCGGAGACGGAAATACGATAATGTTTTTTTTAACAAAATATGCAATACTCTTTCCCATTAAAATAGCCCTAAAACTAAAGATAGAAACAGTTAAGAAAATAGATAAAAGCTTAAGGCAAAGCTATTGTAAATTCTAAATTAGTAAGAAAACAGCAAAATACCTCAGTTTCGTATCTTTAATTTCATAGCTTAATCAAACTGCTACATACATTTTCATCGTAACCAACACGACCTTGTCCTGGGCAGTTTTTCATTACTAAAAGTCAAATGAATAGATTGTATAACGTAGCTAGCACCAATGTTAACGAATAATTATCATGAAAGCCTCACATAATGTGTCGCCACCAAGCTAGAAATAATGAAAACACTTCTAAACAAAAAAACATACAGAACGCATCTTATCTTATTTAATATTAAAGTCATCGTCACATGTAACTTTACAGAAACTCTTTGGGAAAGGGTTTGCTGTTACAGAATTTCAATAATAACATGCACGTTTATAGATTCCTGATCCTGCAATCCAGACATCGCTAACATGTAAGAACAAATGGAGTCGCTAAGAGTAAGCTTCCATATCAGATCCTTGTATGATCTCCTGCTATCAAATGCAAATTCAATGCGCTGGACAAAGAAGAGGGACTCTAAATGGCCACTATGTCAGGGTAGACAATCTATAGAACAAGTTCTGATCTCCTGCAAAGCAGCACTTTCACAATGCCGATATATCTTGATGCGCTTTTTGATTGATTGATTGATAGAAATTTTTAACAAGCCCAGTCCATCATTAGCGATGATCTCAGGGCTTTTGGTCTCTTTAAATTTATTTTACTTCGACCCTACATACTTGCCAACCTATCTCATATATCAAAATCAAGTTTTAAAAATCTCATACTCTATTTACAAGTTTTAAAAGTTTTCTACACATTTGCTTCAGATCTTGCCATATAATCCAATCTATTTCAGATAATCCGAAATCTTGAGGCGCAACATACAATGGTGGAAGTTTCGGAAAAGTCGCCTTCCGAAAAGATTGGTCCGCAGTTAACCCAAAAAGGCATGCAAATCTTTATGGGCATACGAAAACTTGAGTAAGTGATGTTGCACGTTTAGTATATGCGCTAGCAGATAATACTTATGAGTTTTACATTCTGTGACACCGTAAAAGTATGTGAAATTTCCACCGTAAGTGGATATGTCAGTTCCTTTGAAAATGAAATAAAAGTTGGATCAAGCATGATAGAAATTCCAGAAATAGTATTTATATCTTTAATATTCCTCCTTTGTCTGCAGAGGCAATCTCGAGTTCACTCCCCCACCCCACCCCTTTTGCCACAATACCAAAGGGGGCCCATGACGGTAGTGCCCAAGAGTTAGGAAATTAGTCCCATACAGTTTTTGACACACAAAAGTCAACGTTGCCATTGGGAGGATTTGAACAAACCTACAACGTTCATTTCCGTGTTGTTTCGTTTTATAAAGTGCAAAATTCAAAACAAGCAATGGATGGCTGTTTTAGAGATAAGTTTTGTTACAAACGTTTGAATGCTTTACACAGAACAATGACTTTTCTAGCGCTTAAATATTCTACAAAAATAAAAACCCTACTAATACACTCTCAGTAATAAATAGGAAAGAAAAATTAATGCTTTACTCACACCAGAAAAAATGCAATGGTTCAGAGGATGCACTAAAAAAAGAAAAATTGGTTTAGATGTTCTCACTTTGTCCTGTACTTTGTCCTTTCTTTACGCAGGTCAAGTAAAGGTTCAGACGTATCTACCACGTGGTTCGCACTGTTGGTCTTGAATTTTGTATTAGAAGCGGCTTGTTGTAGATGCGTAATATTTTTATAATATTACAGACTTTAAGCAGCCAACGCGTGAGCATGACGGGAACGTCTGTGGGTCTATTTTTAGAAACTGGTTTCATTATTTTTATAGTTTCTTTGATCTGTTTTCCCGATTTTCACGTACGCGTAGTGAGACATGGTGCGTGTGCTTAAGGTATCTATTATGGCACCGAAAAAAGTGCGCAATCTGCAAGGCGGAAGGGGAGAGAGATTTGTGTTCTACCAAGACTGACGAGCTCTTTCTGAGATACAGGTCTGAAACATTGGAATTATTCGCTCTACTTTTAAATTTATTCGCAATAATACACTGAGTACAGCGAGACTAGGAAAACAAAACAAGGCACAAAATTTTCAATAATACATTTGAGATTTTGTGAATCTGGAATTTGAACCCTTATATTGCGACAATAAAAATGCATTGAAGGCATACAAAAACCAAAGATGAGTAAAGTCTTCAGTGATAAGTTCTCGAATGTTGAGATATATTTAATGTTAACACTCTGTAACTGCAGTTGCTTTACAACAATTATTCCACAGCAAGTTTCATATCTCGGTGCTGTTTATCATGTCACGTTTGACGTACATTTAAAAATACACTTGAAAACAAAACTTCCAATGCGTCCAGTCAACCACAGAAAGCAGTGAGGTCACAAACATGTACACACTTTTTCTAACTAGATTCTAATGTGTTGATCAAGACAGAAACTCTTCCAGAGTTCTCTCTACTGCCTGGAGGCGATCGTAGTTTGTGCGTCATCTACTAGTTGTTTGTTACAGAAGGCAGTGCCGCAGTCTGGCATTTTTTCTCCTTATAATTTTTTTTGTCTTACAATATTTTCATAAAGATTTAGGGGACTCTTGAAATATATTAATGGAGAACGATTGTAATGATATACAATGAGATGGATACCCCTAGTTATATTTTTAGCACAAGACGAACCACGACAGCCAGGCAAACTATGGATATATCTTAGATACAACAATAGCCCAGGAAACATATTATTTTGTAAAGATAAAGCAAGAAAGCTTTCGAAAAAATAAAGTCCGAGACTTGCAGTGTATGATCTAATGATCTCAAGCGAGATACAATGAGATCGTAGAGAATAAGTTTAATAGTTCAGAGAGACGGTCGCAAACTTAATTCTAGCAACTTACGAGACGAAAGACAGAACAAGACAGAGCAAGACAGAGCAAGACAGAACGTGATTGATTGGTTGGTTGTTTAAATTTCAACGTCTCTTTTCAACTACAAGGTCATATCAGAGACGGCGCTTGCTTGATGTAAGGAGCGCTTGCATTCACCACACCCAGCCACATTATCATGACAACGGGCCGATCTGACTTAGCACTAGTGTCATAATGCCAGACACTAGGCGTATCAGCTGCTAATAACAATTTTAAAGCCCTTGGCTTGTTTTGGCGGGGATCGAACCACGCACTCCCCGATCTGTGAGCGAGTGTCTTACCGCTAGGCCACAGAGCCGGTGAAAGAACGTGAACAGAATAGGATTCGGACCGGTACGACCTGCTGGCTCCCACTGCCTCACTGAACGTGACACTTACAGGTAGACATACAACAACGAACACATACTCATTTTTTTGTTTTTCGTCACAATACTTACACGCCCGCGATTTCGCTGATTAAACGAAGTAAAGAACGTACGAATGGACCTCGCTCCTTTAAAAACAGTTCGGTTCCTTTCTTTGTTCTCATAACAGGTACATGTATTAAACAAAATCAAACTTGTCCTCTCTCTGCAGGCTTACAATCTATCTGTGAATTGCATCCAAACGCACTATCTGTATGAATTTGATTTCCCCTATAACGACGTTCATCCTAGGCCAATTGTACTCTCTCTTTCTCTGTCTCCGTCTGTCTGTCTCTATGTCTGTCTGTCTCTGTCTGTCTGTCTGTCTGTCTCTCTTTCTTTCTCTCTCTCTCTCTCTCTCTCTCTCTCTCTCTCTCTCTCTCTCTCTCTCTCTCTGCCCTCGTCCACCTTTATCAACGTAAGTTCTTGCCGTGCTATTAAAAGCTCTTTATTTTAAAAAGCAAGATTATGTCCACATATAAACAAAGGGATAAACAGTTTTTTTTTCATTTTCTTAAACTTGATAAAACTTTAATGTATGTCCATAGATTGATGAATCACTATATTAAGACAAAAATTGACGACTTTTAGGCATTTTTGGAAACTGTAGCGCTTGATATAAATGCTGTCATTTGTTTCATTACAGGAATTTTGATATTATAAAAAAGGTCTTAACTACTAAGTGGACCAAGTGGTTAGACATGAAGATAGAGAGAGAGAAAGAGAGAAATAGAGAGAGAGAGAAAAAGAAAGAGAGGGAGATAGAGACACAGACAGACAGACAGCAGACAGACAGAGGTCATGCGCTGTATGCTAACTGGCTCGGTGACAACGTACGTTAAATCGGCGCATCGCATCACACATATCCTCCCCGTCTCCCCAAACACACACACCAACATCACAAAGAGATAGGCAGACTGAGAGAGAATGATAAAGACATAAAGATAGACTCCAAAGGAATGGGTCGAACAGAAACACGTAAACAGATAATCACAGAGACAGAATGATCATGTAACCATCAGCCTATAAACAGAATAAATGGATCCTATGTTCAACAATCCACACTTTGTTTATATTATGGGTTTATTAATTGCCATAGCTTATCATGACAAACCCATAATATATAGCTTGTCCTGTATTTATAACGTTGGAAACGTTTATCAGCCTCCATCTTTAATTTTTTGTATCTCTGAAGTTTGCAAGTTTTGTTTAAAATGTTTCACCAGCTTTGTTCTTATCAACACATAATACTGTTTTAACATTGGTTCTTTATTCCCCCCCCCTCTCTCTCTCTTCTTCTTCTTCTTCTTCTTCTTCTATCAACCTCTATATTATATTTCAGGCAGTACTTGTTTTTTTTAATCAAAACTAATGTTTTAGCTTTTAATGTGATTCGTTTGTCTTGTTTAAATTTCTATAAATCGCATGTATTGAAAACACTCAATGTTTGGTTTGATTTACAATACTTTTATACACTATTGGATAGTTGAAGTTTGTATATAGCAGTATGGCGATAACTCTGGAATAAGTTTTGCTGATTTACAATGTCGTTAAGTTTATACATTGAAAGGTGGGAGGAAGAGAAAGAGAAAAAGAAAGAGAGACACAGAGAAAGAGAGAGAAGAGAGAGAGAGAGAGAGAGAGAGAGAAAGAGAGAAAAAGAAGGGGGGGAGAAGAAGAACGAAAGACTGAGAGTGAGAGAAAGATAAGGCGAGGAAAGACAGAGGGATGGGAGAGAGAAAAAGAGAGAGAGAATAAGAGACAAAAACACAAAATACGTAAGCAGAGAGACGCAAAATGATGCTGTGGCATGTTATGGCTTGAACATCCGCAGTGCACGTATAAAGTCACATGTTTTGTTTACGTTATCAAGAGCCGTGACGCACTTCAGATACTGAAGGAAAAAAGCTTTACCTGAACGTGTAACCTTTGCACTCACGTGCAAGACATTTTTGATCCGCCACCTTAAAAAAAAATTTTACACCGTGAAGTTATCAAGGTAGAAACGTATGAATGTAAGTATGCAGATGGATAGGCCCACTCACTAGTGTCCCAAAAGCCTAATTGCTAACTAATGGAGATATAATCAGTGATACACTATAGTTAGCTAGATGGGACTTCCGGTGAGGCCACCAGCCCCAGTAGAACTCCCATACCCCGCTAGGCCTATAGCGCTT
>BMAT01006347.1:14555-26676 GCA_019649035.1 Elysia marginata
AGCGAACGGCTTTGAAAATTATTCTCTATGTTGTCGCCCTTAGCCTATCTAGCTAACTATAGAATATCACTGAATATAGATTCTAATGGTAAAAAATCATTCCATTGCGCAATAGCAAAGACGACGGGGAATATTTAGGTCATAACGTGCCGCCAACATGATCGTGCACATCGGCTAACAACAATTAGAACAACGACCAAGGCTGTGCACAAATATGGAACTAGTAGCGGGGGGATGTTACTTCATCTTACAAAACAAATTCTATACTTTATTTCTGAAAATATGTTACTTAAAATGTATTGTCGTGTAAGGGAATATTGCGAACAAATCCACTGGGTGCTCAGAAGATCTAAACATAGTAAAGTACAAAAAGAAAAAAAAGATCAGAGGATTAGAAAAGCCAGTAAAGACTTAAGAGAATCTACATCATTCAAACCAGTATGGCTGTTCTTTACCTGTTTCCAAAAAAAACAACAACAGGCAATCTTAGTAATTGGCAAAAAAAAAACTACTTTGGTTTCTTCATTCAATTATCTTGGGTTTTTTTTTATCAGTTACACGATTTGCACTATCATTATTAATTTAAAATTGTTATTATTTTATTATTACTATCGTTATTGCTGTTGTTGTTGCTTCTTTTTCTTTTGCTTCTTCTTATTATTGATATCATTTTTAAAATATCTAATATTAATTTCATTATTGTTATACGTATTACTATTCTTTTGTTTATTATTATCATTATTAGAATAATATAATTATCATATGTATTATTATTATTAGTAGTAGTAGTAGTAGTAGTAGTAGAAGTAGTAGTAGCTATAGAATCTAGCAGCTGTAGTAGTAGTAATAATAATAATAATAATAATAATAGTAGTAGTGGTAGTAGTAGTAATAATAATAGTAGTGGTAGTAGAGTAGTAGCAATAATAATAATAATAGTAGTAGAAGTAGTGGATGTAGTAGTAGAAGTAGTAATAATAAAAGTAGTAGTAGTGATGGTTGTAGTTGTAGTAGTAGTAGTAGTAGTAGTAGTAGTAGTAGTAGTAGTAATCGTCGTAGTGGCAGCAGCAGCAATGTAATCATAATATTACTCTCTTAATTATATCACTGTCGTACTTTTGTATTAAACAGCAAACAAAGCTTTAAACGCTTTCCATACAGATTTCGGTTTGATTTATTTTAAAGCCTCGTATTAAGGCCCAACTTACAATTTTAAAAGATATAATCATAGCCATTTTTACACACCATAAGGCAGTAAGATTTATCTCTAAAAAGAGATAATGAATTACCAAGAGGGGTACGGTAGCAGGTAAAACTGAAAAAAAAACCCAGAAACCCAGAGAGTGGTAAAATTTGATGAAACATCAAGAGATTTAATAACAATAACATATTGAGGTAAAAGCATAAAGTTTTAGAGGGTAAATGATAGTAATACCTAGACCATGTAGGTCTAACACGTAAAAATAAAAAAGAAACTTTTTTGTAGCAGTTAACCACATGGCGACCGTTCTGACCTTTCACAATTATTGTTTTTCACAAGCTCATTAGACTTTCATACTGTCGTGTTTTTCATTACTTTAAAACTAGAACTAGACTCTTGTTAATATCTTCTTTCAATCTAGAGACTCTATTTGTAGCTAACTCTGATAGAGCTATTGCTTTTTTATCCTCATATTCTCACTCTCTCTCTCCTCAATCTATTCTTCTGTCTCTGTCTTTCTCTGGTTTTCTTATAAAAATAGGAAGACTTTAAGTCCTCTAATAATTTGCACCGGCTCTATGGCCTAGCGGTAAGACACTCGCTTAGAGATCGGAAGGTGCGTGATTCGATCCCCGGCCGAGTCAATCAAGTACTTTAAAATTGGTATTAGCAGCTGATGCGCCTAGTGTTTGGCATTATGGATTTAGTGTTAAGTCTGGTCGGCCCAGTGTCAGGATAATGTGACTGGGTGTGGTGTATGCAAGCGCTCCTTACATCACAGTGTGGCAGCACGCTTTCAATTGTCCCAAGCGCCGTCTCTGATATGACCTTTTAGTTGAAAAGAGACGTTAAAATTCAAACAACCTAACTTAAATCTAATAATTTGCATGAAAAATTGTCCGTTCAATTTTATTTTATACACAACACCTAAAATCATTTAACATAAAAATTACCAACTGATACGTTTGTTGATCCTCAAATACGAAATATTGAACAAAAATGTTATAAGCAGTTGCTTATAGAGGTAAAGAGAACTTTAAACTGGAATTTTGTACATTTAATTAACAATATCAAGGGCCTTCAGGTATGATGGCTGTGTCACTTCAATTTACAATGATTTTTCTGTGAAATAAAATGAACTGTACTAATGTAAAATTCTATTGAAATCGTTACAACAAATTAACAACGTTAAGTCGGGCAAAAAGATCTCTTTCGTTTTACCAAAAACGTTCCTCTTTCAGATCATCTCCATCTCTTTATTTCTCTCTTTAACTATTCGAACGGTCTATTCCTACTTAATTGAATATCTCGTTATTATTGCCTGTCTCTATCTTTGTCTTTCTCTCTCTCTTTCTCTCCTGCTTTTTCTCGATCTCTCTCTCCGCCCTCTCTCCCTCTCTCTCTTGTTCTACTTCTCTCTCTCTTAATCTATCTCTCTTTCCCTGTCTTACGCGTTCTATTTCTCTCCTTCTGGCCCTTAATTAAAGAGAACAAAAATATGGTTTCCGTTTTATTTCGCTCAAGATCTCTCTTTCTCTCTCTAACCCTCTACCTCTTTATCTCTCTTTCTCTTCACGTTGGTACTTAATTACAAATAATTCAACGTTTTTCTCAAACTCCCTCCCATTCTTCTCGCTTTTTTTCTCTCATAATTTCTTTTTGTCTCTCTCCACCTATTCCTTTTTTTTTTTCAAATTTTGGTTTGAAAGATAATGTTTTTTTTTTATTCTTCTTTTTTTCCTATTGTATACTTATTTCTTACGTTAATTATAATTTTTTCGAGAATACTAAATTTTTTTAACGAAGACTATGTATATTCTCATTGCTTCTTTAATGCTTGTGTTACTTTTTTTTTAAATTTTTTTGCATTACCTTGAAGCGGTTTGCTTCCCAACCTCCCTTCCTTCATGTTTTTTTTCATCTCGAACTGCTTAACAAAACTGCAAGCTTTTCTATGTTATTAGACGGCGTATTTTCGCTCAGTCACAAAGTATATTGCTATATTTTTCCTACACAAAGTTTTTGCTATTTCTTTTTAGGAAAAAAAACATCATGGGCGTAGCGATATTGGTTTTTTAACTTTTGTTTAAATCTTTCGTTGTGAATAAATGTGATCACGAAATCTGTTCTAGTGTCAATAATTTGTAGCGATAATTATACACCAGACTTCCATTTAAAGCTCAGAAAGAGCTCTTTGTCATGCTCACTGGTAAGTTAAAAACGAATATTTTTCCAAATATGTCTCGCGGCCAGGGTAAAAGTGTCGCTGCTTTCTTCTGAGCGAGACATATTTCTAAGCCTTCGGATACCAATATTTTCGAATAAAACTTAAAACCTTTGTGTACTTTACGAACGAAAAAAAGACTTTAAAATAAAGAATTTTTTAACTTTTGACTTTATGGTCCTGGTCGCGATCACTGCTGCACTTGTAAAAATATCCTGCTAAGAGTTCGCTACTGTCCAAAAATGATGAAACCATAAAAACACTTCAATTTTGTTTGCAGTAAGCTAAAAATAGAAACATTAAGGAAAAACCAACAATTTTTTTTTGAAAATATCAGATCCCAGGAACATTTAAATCGTAGCTGAACAAAGCTTAAAGGACAACAACCAAACTGATACTTGCTCGAACTTCTATGTACGAGCGTAAAAATCGCAAAACCTAAAAAAAACTAATTATAGTTGACATAGAATGCACATACCGAAAACTTGCTTTTCAGTTTCTTTTGCCATAGTCATTTGCCCTGAGATCAATTGTATTTTATCAGGGCCATAGCCGTGGCTAGATCGTCATCATCAAATGACATGCCGGACGGCGTCGATGATCATAGTCCTCTATCTATGCTGATCGTGAGTCCATTTCACCAGCTCCACAGGCCTTTGTGGTCCCATTCGCCGTGACTCTGTCCAGAAAATCATTATACTCTTTGCCAACCCCTGCTCCACTTTTCATTTACCTTCACCTCTTTGACCATGAATTTAAACCGCCATTACTTCATTGAATATATATCAAAATTAATGTTTACCTCGTGCTTGACGTACTATTGCATATATTTTTCTTTTTTTGTCGCCATTTTATGCGACTCTCAGGCTTCACTTATTATCAGAATACGTCTTAAAGCCATGTCGGTTCTAATCTGTCTGTAAAAGGTCTAACTTATACATTATGATATGCAAAAAGTTATAGTTCGATGCAAAACTGAAGACTATTTTACAAGCTAAAATCGATAGGCTTTTATTTGACAAAATTGGCTTCATTATCTGGAATGCTGTCTTATCCTGGGAAATCCTCATTTTATTTAATATATGAAACCGACTATCTGAGGGTCCACAGGTGTTCAAATTGTTCACTTTGTTCTTGAAATTCATCTTATATTTTGTTAATAAAGTTAGGTGTCTCTTCTCTTTGAGACTACCATTGTCCTGGTTTTAGTGCCATAAAGTGATGGTTGAATGGCGTCCCTTTACTTAAATATCGTTTCTGTCTCCGCAATAAGCGCTATTGATTCGCATGCAGCAGATTGTTGATGTTTACACCTCCAAACTACATACCAGAGCATCCTTCATTAAGACCTAGTTTTAGTTCACTGTAACGGGAGAACATCTACAGAGACAAGAAATGCCACCATTGTCTTCAATCTCTTTACATTCGTTTATATTCACTGGGTTTACGGCCTGTTTATCCTTAATGTCTGTTTTAATACATTATTCATAACTACTAGGTCTTTGCCATAGATATCAAGTTATTCCAATATATATATAATTATTCATGAACCTTTAATGTTAGACCTCATCAAAAACTTGGATCTAGTAAATATTACATGAAAACAAGTCCTTTGTTGACTTCCAAGGTCTTTAAATAATGATTCTTATAATATAGACTGTTTTTTTTTAATTTCTATCACGAACAAACATTGAATATTACTGATCTTAGGTTCAACCTCACTTTGAGCTCCTTTAATGAGTATCTTTAGCAGTAGCTTTTTCAGATCATCCATGAGGCTTATAGCCCGGTGGATTTCATACTGCTCCATTCTTTTAAAAGTATAGTAGGATATCATTCCAGGGCTGTTTTCCGAGTGTCGTTTTAAACATGGGTTATCATAAGCCTATTTAACGACTACTGCAATTTTTCCTCAACCAAAAGTTTTCGTCGTCTTCATGTGAACTAAAGAGTCTCGAACTCCGTCTATAATAATATGGATTTTCTAGATAGATCCCTGTTATTTCCATTTATCATCTACTAACTCAACATCTGCATGTTTATACAGAACGTTTTCTTTGTCCATAATAGTGTTGTTCTTTATTGCCTTTATGCGCTATGCTACCCAATATGCCTCTTTCCAAAAACATAAGGCTGATGTCTTTTGTATGTATCATCGTAACTTCTAATCTGATGGCTCATATTCAGCGTTGATAAAATCAAACCTTAACATGTCCAGCAAGCTTAATAAATTAGTCTTGAACTTCGTTAATGGCGTCCTCATCGGTATCAAATTTCTTCTCACCTTCGAAAATCCTACCGCACCACGAGAAGACTCACATGATAGTGGACTGAATGAGGAGGCTTTTTAAATCCAAAGTTTTGGAGCCATTATTTGTTTCAGCTTTGCTGGACGGGTATATTGCGATGCAGAAGGGCATTGATAACAAACTACAAATACATCTAAACCTCAGCAAAGAGAAGAGAGAAAAAAACTATGCACTAATGATAACATTGATGAAACAGGACCATATAGGGGCTTATATAAAGTCTGCAATGGACTCTGAGGAAAAATAAAAAAAATAACTCTTAAAATTGTTATGATAATTTTGACACTGTTTTGTTTGTTATGAGCATTAGTACTACGTAAGGAGTTCGCTGAGTTCAGGCATGGCTCCAGGACAATTTTAATGCCCTCGCTAAAAAAACCGAAGTTTTATGAAAAACTATTGACCTGTATTTTATCTCCCATATCTATTGAAGTGCTTAAAGATGTAGGTTTACATCAACTAATTCTTAATAACCCTTTTCTGAACGGAAAGTTCCAATCAGGACACCAAGTCATTAAGCCTACAATATTAAAACCGCTCTGTGTAAAGTAACAAGGGATGTATTGCTAGTAACACTGATAAAGGTAAGATATCAGTTTGACATTATTATGTTTCCTAGCGGTATTGGATACCATTGACCACAGCTTTCTAATTAGGCGCTCAATGCTTTAATTTGCGGTTGGAGGTACAACCTTGTATTGGTTGAAATCATAGATTCTATCCTGTGGTTATTAAAGTGTTCTCTTTGCATCCACTCAATCAAAGCCTGTCAATATCAGGTTTGAAGTGATGACACATGGCTCAATCTTAAGGCCGGTCACATTTTCTTTTTATTCCCAAGCTCTTGCCACCATTGTTTGTCAACACTTTACCGGCTCCGTGGCCTAGCGGTGAGACACTCGCTCAGTGATCGGGGGGTGCGGGTTCGATCCCCGGCCAAGTCAAACCAAGGACTTTGAAATTGGTATTAGCAGCTGATCCGCCTAGTGTCTGGCATTATGGCATTATTGTATAAAAAAAAGAAAACAGCTTAGGTTGAGGCTGTTTCTGGAATAAAATAAAAATGTTTTTGGGGTTTTAGGGAGTTAGAATATTTAGCCAAAAAAAGAGCTAACATTAACGTAGAAATTATAATAACCCTCTTTGTCATTAGTAGTTTCCTCAATCGGCTGTGATATACCGGACTCATAGAAAGTATTACTGACGAGAAAATTGCCCAACTGCAAGCAGTTCGGAGCCGCGTGGCTAGCTGCGATCTTCGTCCTGGCTCCTAGAATAAACTAGACAATTGCTGTCCCAACATCAAGGACTTCAGAACACAAGGACGCGTAACCTACTTTTCTAGAGCAACTTAGAAGACAAAAAAACCTGCTTCGCCTCTTCGCCCTGCCGAGCGAAGTGTCGCCACCTCGACGACTTCCTTCAACGTCAACTAAGGTCAACAAAGCCCGTTGCTAGTGACGGTAGATAATGGTTTACAGTGCATAAAAAGGTAGCGCGTTACTTTGATAACCACACAAAAAGCGAATAAAGAGATAGAGCAGAAGAGGAAACACCATTGATGCAAGTGGCTCTAATGAAAAATAAATAAAATAATTAAAAATAAATTCTCTGGACTTGAAATGACTGAATTGTTATCTACATCTAGGTCTCGATTTAAATCTAAGGGAAAACAGAAAGAAAGAATGCCATAACCTAGATCTAGAATCTCCACCCAAAGGCAGACTGGGTTTTACCTAGATCTAATTGGTTTTGTTGTTTAAATTTGTTTGGAATCCGTTTTGTTTAGATTTTAGCTGTTTTTTTTAATCTGTGTGAAAAAAAATCCAAATGGGCTCTATAAAAATAAAATAAAATCATCTGTAGGCTACAAGAAATCTTGCTTACAGAACTTCTATAGAGGGAAAGGGTAAGGGTGAATTGGTATGGCTGAACAGAGATAAAAGAGAGAGAGAGAAAGAAAGAGAGAGCACTGGGCGATCTAGTATAAAATATTAGTAACCCCAGGATCCGTTGTAGACTTATGGTAACAAGAGTAGTAGGCATTTTGTAGAGGGGTAGCCTATCAGTGGTGGTAGCAGTATTATTTCTAGTTAATATATTTATTACTTTTTGCTATCGTAGTGATGGTGTAATTGTGTTTTTTTAATAGTGATACATCATAGGTATCGTAGCAGAGATTTTATTCTTTTTCCTTAGATGTCAAATTAAACCTATCGACTTACTGTTTTATGCGATTGTCTCTTTGGAGTTGCCTGGTTTGTTGTTTGGAATTACTGGTGAAGGAATAGCAGTTGGTTTAAATTCTTTTAGCTTCTTGTCTGTTTTGAAGTCCCTAAGCAAAAAGTGATCACTGCAAACTCTGGAGTGTTTACTTGGTTTCCAAGCTTTTCCATTTGTTTCCATTCTTGAAATATTGCTTATCCATTTTGAACATCGCTCAGGATCCGAAAAAGGAAACCTTGAAAAAGGAAACTCACTAAAATTATTACAATGAGTCTGACCTAAATCTACCTTTTGGTGCGGAATTGTGTATCAAAAGTATTCTAAGAGCGTTTTATGCCAAAAAGCGTAACATTTTTTTTCATATCGTGCTACAGAAAAGGGTGTGCAATCTGCAAGGAGGAATGCGGAAGAGATTGTATTTCCCAAGTCGTGACGTCGATTTCCCAAGTTGTGACGTAGATATAGGTCAGAGTCATTTTCACCGGTGGAAGTTTTCCTACAACGCTGACAACTAAATGATATACTTTATTTAACGTCTAGAACAATTGTAAACTTTCTAGATCTAAGTACTATGTTTATCAGTTAAGTTTATAAATTATTTTCTAAGATTACGAATATGATTGAACATTGACATGGTTGAAAGTTGATCATCAATTTAAGTATTGTTTCTTGACTAGTATCACTACTTTACGATTGCTAGATGTCTTATTGGACCTAAAGAAATCAGCCCGTCCCTTTAGTCAAAAAGGTGGACTTCCATTATTTTTTTAATGCAAAACTGAAAATATTTTGTAGGGTAGATGTACTTGTATCTTATCAAGACAAAAAAGAAGTAATACCATCAAGAAGATTAGATTAAGATGAGATATAAACTAAAGGTTATTGGTTTTGATCAAGGCAAAACACTTTATCCTTGCACTTTGAAACTTTTAGAAAAGGGTGTCTTTTTATCCATCCACTACCAGTACCAGTTGATAAATATCAACGGGATAATCCTGGCTGATGTATGTTTGGGTTTTAACAATCATGTATATCAACGGAATCTACAGATCTAGTTCTAGCTGGGAATTTTTTTATCTAGATTTACTAGCCTAAATAGAATCTAGGTCAAGATCTTGAACTTCCTAATGATAACTAATGTTAGGGCCTATATTATATCAGTGTACAGGGATGAATGTTGCACTCAATTATGAAAAAAAGAATTGCTTAGAACTAGATCTATGTAGTCTAAAAAAAGATACGGTCTTGATGTTGAATACTATATAAAAATAGAGATTGAAAAGGTATTCTTTGCGAAGAAAGCATATAATTTGGGTGTGGTGTTCGATTGTGACCTATCCATGGAACACTATTTAAATTCATAGTAAAAATTACGAGATAGAACTTATACAAACTAAAAAGTGCTAGTGTCTTAAATGCTAGCCCTTGACACATCAGTATTAATTATATTAACAGGAAGCAAGAAATGTTTCAGTTCAGTCAATCAATGGTTTTCTGTCTGTATTGGCTTAAAAAGTCAAAGATAAAAATCATCCTTCCTGTTAGGTATGTGATTGTATCGGGACTTCGCTGAGCAACTGCCTGGCCAGCATGGATAAGACTGAGCT
The DNA here is from genome assembly GCA_019649035.1 of Elysia marginata. Taxonomy (NCBI): domain Eukaryota; kingdom Metazoa; phylum Mollusca; class Gastropoda; family Plakobranchidae; genus Elysia; species Elysia marginata. Next base: position 24,123 of record BMAT01006347.1, read on the forward strand.
ACAGTATGTCACTCAGCTCTACAAAGTCATCAACAACCTGTTATTCTTGAGACAAGACCTGATATATTATAAGCCTGCTTTGAGATCACTAGATCTAGCTGGAGATTCTATTTATAATTTTTAAGCCTGGCAAATAATTGAAAGCACTAGATCAAGATCTAGATTCTAGAATAAATTATCTAGCTGCAACACAAACTCAAAGATAACAAGGTTTTAAAAGTATCAAATATTTTGAGTTGAACTATCGGGTATTAGATCTAGATCTAGAGCTAAAACAAAAGGGGTGGGAACAAAAGAAAAAAGCGCTCTAGACTCTGGACATTTCTCCTTACCTATGAAAACTTCTGTTGATGGCAGTATTGTACCTATTCGTGCAGTTGAAGACAACTGGTATCTTTACTTTTCTAGATCTAGAACAATTTGAGAAGGTTTAGGAACAAGCTGGTAATCAATGAAGAAATCAGCGTTTACATATCCCGCTCGCATTCCCCATTAGTGTTTGTAAACAAAACTGGCGCAGACTTAGCTTTCTGACCATAGTTGAAACAGACGCTAAAGAGTTTTCGATTTCTCCCCTTTCCCGCATATTATTATTCCTTCTGTATATAAAATCCCTGGCCATCATACAATTTTAATACCTAAAACACCCGCATATTATTATTCCCTCTGTATATAAAATCCCTGGCCATCATACAATTTTAATACCTAAAACACCCGTTTCATCTGGCGCCCTTGATACCGTCGCGTCGGTCCCGTACCTTTGAAGTTCATTACTCGACCTCGTCGTGTGAGAGACGCATTTATTGTAATTTTAAACAATAGAAAAGGGGGCAAGTTGAGACTAGCATGAATATTCGATTACTTGTAATGTATTGGTGTGCAGTTCTTGAGAATTAAGTTAAAAATATTAGTGTAGGACTGCGAAGAAAATCTGTTAAAGTGATTATATTTTACTACTACTTTAAAGACTTACTAATTTCAGATATACTGTTCTGTATTTAAAAAGGAGTAAATCAGCCGTTCTGTTAACTTTGTCCAAACAATCAACACCATATTACAGAGCACATCGACATTTCCACCTTCACTTTGGGCCAGTCAGGACACTGGCCTTTGATACCCTTTTTTTAACATTTTAGCCAAGCCACCGCGAAACCATTAATTCTCATGTGGCCTCTCATAAAATAAATATTAAATTTCGCTTTTTATATGTGCTAGTCCTAAACCTATAACGCAGAAAGGAAATGATGGAAATATAACAAGAACCGTCATGAACCGCATACTCTCGAGAATTTAAGTAATCGCCTACACACTTATTTTAGGCAGTTCGAAGAAATTCTCTACGCGACGAGATGAGTTCACAAACATTGCCCGCGACGGTATCAGGTAAAAACGTGAAGATATCGGTGGCGCCCGTTGCCCCCACCTTACTTATCTAATATTGCCTGCTAGGCAATTTCGATCTAAAAACAAAAACGGCTCCTGGTCAAACATATGATACATTTTAAAAGCTACCGAAAAATCCATTTTTACTTTGCTTCTGGCCTTTAGAATTACTACCCCGGCCGGGCATCCTCTGCTAATAGCATATCGATCATTTCAAAGAATTAGAACAGTTCTCTAGGCTATTTACCTCAAACGAGACCAAGTAAACACGTTGCTACGTTACCTTTCGAAAAAGTTGAACTTTCAAGTACGGTGTAGGGCTCATGTTAAACCATTATTTTACAATTTAATTTTCTTAAAGAGACAACTGTTTACTGAAGATATCTTTTATTGAACTAAAATCAGTTAATATCACTTTTGTTAGGCTTTCTGTATCCATATTTTAAACCCCCCCCCTCACCCCCACACACACCCACACATATTCTCTGTTTCGTTTTCCTCCGTTCTTGTTGCTATTTTTCATGCTCTTAATACTCTATAGTTTCATGGATAATGTCCTAGACCATCACAGGGCCTAGCTAATGTCCTTTTCCCTCTTTTTCTTTCGTTTCTTTCGAAGAAAAAATGTGGCTTTTATCTCCTGAAAATGAAAGAATAAAAAGGCAAGCGGAGCCTAAAATCAAAAGTTTACACAAAACCTACGCTAGATCTAGGCCTAATCTAGACCCTAGTTTTGAACAGTCTACTAAATCTCAATCCTTGATTTTTAAGATTAATTCACATAGATGCAATCCGAGTCTTTAGACGCCTAATTAGGATTTTAGATCTAAATTCAGATCTTATCTACAAAGCATCACTTTCTGGATAACTGCCTTTATCCACCTCACACATAGTTACACTGCATTCTTTTCACCTAAAAAAGGAACAAACCAAGACAGATGTATTAAAATTTAATGAGGCATGACGTTAAAGCTCTCTCTCTCTCTCTCTCTCTCTCTCTCTCTCTCTTCCTCTCCTCTCTTTACTGTCCTTGTGTCCCTGTCTGTCTGTCTCTCTTTCTGTGGGGGCCTAGATAGCTCAGTTGGTAGTGGCCTCGCTCCGTGGCCAAGAGGTCGCGCGTTTTGAAACACAGCCGAGCACAGTCCGGGCCCCTACTGGTTGGATCGGTGTC
>BMAT01006347.1:50261-63211 GCA_019649035.1 Elysia marginata
CTACTACTACTACTGCTGCTACTACTACTACTATTTCTACCACTGCTATATTACACTCTTTCGTAAAACGCCTAACTCATTGTTACCTCTTTTAAGTTATGCGAAAGAACTTTTTTTTGGTTTTTGCTTTTTTAAACAGACTTCTTACTTCCGTTTTTTAACAGTTTTGTATGTAGTGAAACATATTTTGTACTTTTAATACTTTTAAATGCTTTTCTTGCACTTTAAGAGTTAAAATATGACTTAGGCAGTTTGAACTCTGAATATGGCTGCTACATTAGTTTTACACTTTAATTGCCATGAACTAGCCATTAGGATTTGACTTAGGTAGTTTATTTTTCTCTATAAGTGGTTTCTTCATGACTTAAGCATTTTCAAAATCTATGAGCAACAAAATATGAGCTAGGCAATATCATCATTAAGCCTAAAAAAGTTAATATTCTGCGAGTTTGGCATTTTATAAATGTTCACTATGACAACGTATTAAGTCATTACTTTTATAAAGAAAAATATACTACATTTAATTTCAAACAACATCTTGTTTATTTACTGAATTTCATGTAAAGTATAATGTCATTTTTTGTCGACAGAATATTACTCTTAAGACCTATTTGTACACAATGTCATGTTTACGTCAGTAACCATGTGTTTTGAGACCATTTCAAAATGAGTCTTACCTATAAATTTTGAGGACAACATTTGCAAGCCTGTCCTTTATTCTTTTTCTCCATATTTTGAATCAGCAGAATTCGTAACAACTTTTCGTATATTTTTGTGTTTTCATGCAATTTTTTTTAGCTTCGGAAGCTCAAAAAATTTCATTCTTTATAATACCAATTCCTGTTGATGTAAAATTTGCGATATTACACTCAATTTCACTTGTTGAAAGACATGTGATTAATGTATTCCACGACTCGATTTTAGCAAGGTCTTCGTGTGAAGGCGAAATTTTGATCACTTTTGAGCAGGTTTTTGGTCATATTTCTGTATTATATTGGATGTTGATGTCTCTTCATAACGTATTACGTCTAAAACGAAGGTCAAGAAGAAAGGGGGTACTTTTTGCATTTAATTTATCTGCCCACCATCTCTCTCCCTATGGTTCTGCCTGTTTCTGCGTTTCTGTCTTTCCCCTCTGACCCACTCTCTTATTGTCTAACTTATGTCTTATTCTGTATCTTTCAGTTTCTGCCGGTCTCTCTCCCTCTCTGTCTCCGTCTCTATTTCTCCTCTCTGTTTCTCTCCCTGTCTTTCTGTCTATGTGTGACATTCTCTCTTTACCTCTCTCAGTCTTTTTTGTATTTCTCAGCATGTCTTTGACTGTTTTTCTGCCTCTCTTTGTCTATCTCTAACCATCTCTTTGTCTCTCTTTTTCTGCTTTTCTCTAACTCTCAGTTTTTTTCTTTGCTTCTCTATTAGTCTCCAGTCAGCGTCTGTGCTCTTTCTTTATATATCCATTCTTTCTATTTCTTTCACCCTCTGTATTTGTTCTCTGCTCTGCCAGTGTCTCTCCGCCTCTCATTGTCTCTCGATCTCTTTCACCGTTTTCTGAGTTTTGTTCATCATCACTGTCCCTCTGCCTGTCTCTATGTCTTTCTAATTATCCCTTATGTCTTTCAATGTTTTTCCTCTCTGCCTCCCTTTCCCATTCTATCTCTGCCCTCCGAGTAGAATCTCTCTCTATCTCTCACTCACTCGCTCAATCAACATTCCCGCTCTCTCCGTGTATCTTTCTTTTGATTATGCTGCAGTGAGCCCATTTTTCTGTACTTCCCCAAAACCCCATCACAAGTTTTTGTTCCTTTTTTCTATCAGTGCATGTGTCTGTCTTCCTTTATTTCTTTATCTATTTTTTATTTCCATCACTTCTTTCACTTCCGTCTATTTAACTATTTTCTTCATTATGTTTATGTGTAGGTTAATCAACCTATCACCCATCAACCTACCAATATATCGTTTTTTAATTCATCTGATTATCTCAACGTTAATTTTTTTTCCATTTAACTATTTAAAAAAATATTTCTTTCTGTATTTAGTTCCCCATGACTTTGGGTAGGTTAAAAAAACAAAACAAAGATAAAAAAAACGCTACCTAGACTATACATACCAACCCACTCACATACAAAAAATACTATTCCAAATGTTTTCAAGGGAAACGCATTGATAGTGCCCCGATTTCAATATGATCAAAATCTGTACTCACCCCCCTCTCTCTCTTTCTTTCTCTCGCTCTCTCTTGGTCCGTAGCTCTTTCATTCTATGTGTGATTCCTTCATGTCTCTATCTCTGCCTATGACTGATTCCGTCTATGTCTATCGCTCTCTCTGTTTCTATATCTTTCTCAGTCTCTATCACTGTCTCTTTTTCTTTAAGTCCTTTCTGTCTGTCTTCCTAGATTTTTTTTCTGTCTGCTTCTCTTTTAGTATATCTCTTACTCCGCCTTAGTTTTACTCTCTCTTTCTCAGCCCCTCCTTATATCTACTTATGTTTCTTACTGTTTTTGTGTTTCCATATCAGACTGAGTGTAGCTCTCTCTGTTCCAAGACTATCAGTCTCTTTGAATATCTTTCTGTCTTTCTGCAATGTTCTGCCTATTGTCTCCGTCTGCCTCTCTACCATTCATATATATAATTCTGTCTAGGTCTATTCCTGTGTTTCTATATTTCTCAGTCTCTTTGTGTTTCTCGCTGATTTTTCCCGATGTCTCTGTTTCTCCACCTCTCTCTCTCTCTTTCTCTCTTTTTTTTTCTCTCTCTTTCTATCGGTCTCTATTTCTGTCATATTCCCTGCCTCTCTCCTTCAGGCTCACTCTTCCTCTCTCAGTCTATCTCTATCTTTATCTATCTCTCTGTTTATATACTCTGTCTGTCTCTTCGACTCTCTCTGTGTCCTTCTCCCTGATTGTCTCTCAGTCTATTATTTTTATCCGTCTTCTCTCGGTTTATCTGTATATTTCTTTTAGTCTCTCACTCAGTATCTCTCTGCCTTTACCAGTCACTCTCTCTCTTTCTCTCTATCTCTCTCTGTCCTTCCGCCTCTGTCTTTGCACCTCTTAATCCCTCAGCCTAGTATATGTGTCTCCATGTACCTGTCTGTCTTTCTTATTCAATCTCTTTCTCTGCCCCATGGAGAGCCTCTCTCTTTTTCTTGCTTTCCTTCAGTCTCCCGGTCTCTGCATCGATGCCGCCATCTTGAGGTGTGTGTAAATTGCCTAACTCATTGTTTCAGTTCGGCATTTTCGATTGCTTTAAATACTTTCTCTATTCGATAATAAGAACATAAAAAAATCATTGCAAAAAAAGGATCTTTTCATAATCCTTTAAAATCGTAATTGATAACTCAATACCGCCAAAATTGATTAAGGCATTTTACGAATAAGCGCACATAACTACTACCCAGTCTACTTTTATTACAACTACCATTACTCCTAAAACTTATACAGCCATTACCGCTTCCGCTCCTCAGCTCCTGTTGCTGGTGCAACTGTTGCTACTTCTAACGCTGCTGTTGCTGTTTCTATTGATCCTGCTTTTGTTTCTCCAACGTCCATAGCTGCTGCTAACACAAGTTTTTTTTTTTTAAGGCCCATCGGTCTCTCTATCCCTTGTCCACCGTTGTGTCTCTGCCGAACCGGAGAGTTTTGTATGCTGAGACGTGCCATCTGTCCCTGTCATTCTCCGCTTTGCAGAATTTATCAAGTTTATAGGGGTCTTATCCCAGTGATGTTTTCACGCTAGCGTCTGTCTTTTTTCACTTTCTTATGTGCACGACACTTTCTTTCAAGACTTACCTTCCCAAGCTCGCTTTGTGTTGTACGCAGTCCGAATGGTTTCATTTTTTTTTCTATTTGTTAACAAGCCCGTGGTTCTCATCCCAACATCTTAAGAACGGTAATTTTTTTTTTATTTTTGTTTGTTCTATTTCTAAAACTTCTACAATGATTTTTTATCCAGCGAACGTTCATTATATCAGTTCTATAATTATGTCTGTAAGGATATGAAATGCTAATAATTTTTGAATATGTCGATAGATGTTCAAAACGATGGGATATTACAAGAAGTGAGTTGCAACAGGGCAGACATGCTGCTACCAATACAGTACAGGGGATGGACTAGCCAAGTACCAGATGTGGGGTTACATATTTATGGGGCTCTATGCGGTTGAAGGATTTCTTATTTTTCTTGAAAGTAACAAAGCACCTTCTTTAACGAGAAATGTCAATATGCCAATTATAATGCGTTTGAGAATTATATTATGCTTAAATGGGCAGAAGAGGGAAAGGGTGTGTTTGACGTGGGGGTGGTGGGGGTTGTGCAACCCTGTAACCCCCTCCCTCTTATTTCGTCTGGCCTTGCATAGAAGGTTATGATATCGTTGATGGTTTTGTTGTGTAAAAGATTTCGTAAATCATCTGATATCTCAAAAATTATGAAACAAAGATATATTTCATTCGTTTTGCTGTGTATTTGTTTTTATGCACATTAAAAAAACCCAAAAGATAGAAACTATTATTGCCCTAAATGTAATTACATAGGATGGTTCATGCAAAAAGTGCCACTATTGCATGCGTTTCGTTCTAGACGTGATGCAATTTCAAAGTGAATATTAATATTGGAAAAATGCCTAAACAAAAGTACCAGGTATATAATACGTTCGAGCATTTCTTTTTTGAGCTTTTTGTCCTGTGGTCAAAGTGCATTATCCATTGTTAAAACAGTGAGCTCGTTTTAAGTTGACAGAAATATTAAATTCTGCTACCAATTTTGGCGGCATCGGCAATTGTCGATAACATTAAGTTCTTTTACCACCACTAAGTCGATGTTGCTGGGACTAATGTTTGTGTAAATATCCCAGTTTCCGGCCGCGATGTTACGCGATCCTGAGATTGGTGCAGGGAAGTTAGCGCTTAGCTAACAGTGGGCCCACGCCAGATGCCAGACGAATTAGAAATGCTTTTATCAAAACTGCGATTGTTTGCTCTCTGGCATGCTCAGATTAAGTTCTTGCTGTGGAAACTGTGTGCCAAACTAATGTCGGCATGAAAGATCCTCAAATGATGGTGGGCGATTATTGACAACAGTTAGTTGTACCATTGATTTAGTGTGCTGGATTGCGGACTTTTGGATAATCTTTTACAGCGACTAAACTAAACAGTGTTGAAATTGCTGACGTCTGACATAATAACATTAAATTTTAAATTTCATGCTGATATTAGAGACTGCCTTGGTATACGGTAACTTTATCGATACGTTTTTTCCCTCTAATTCCAGTTATGGCTTAAAAGTTTTAAAACACTGTCAAACGGGGTGGTACAGTTAAAATTAAATGCCGTATGATGTGGTCCGTAGTTCAAAACCGAATGAATCGAAGATAACAGGTAATGTTAGTTTCAAAATAAATTGGCTTTTATATTCGACAGTTCAATTTTTACTTATTATCTAATATAAATTCAGAAACAACCGCTTGGAATCTGTTTTCTTACTTTGCTAACATACTAGTGGAATTGTTGAAGTTTATGTATCGCAAAACTTCAACACATAATGTTTCTTAGATCTATATTGTAACCCCCCCCACACACACACACACAGACCTTAACGCCGTTGCTGGTTTTGTGCTAAACGTGGGGCTCTACAGTTTTGCGTACAATTTAGAGGGACACCATAACAAGACAGTTTAAAATAATTAAAATCGATTAAACAGTTTTTAAATCAGTTGGCGGCCACAGAAAACGAATTGGATGAGGATCATCTAATAAAATTATTCTTCAAAGAAGAGGTAATAGTTTTGATATTAGTTGGTTTATAGTACAGTTGGCATAAGCCCGTAGGTAATCATTCTAAAGAGGTTGTTTTTTTAAGCTCTTTGACATCAAACAATACAAGGTAGCCTAGGGAAGATTTTTTGAGACACAATGAAGATGGCGATTTATATGGTGCAAAATGCATGCAGTTGAGATTATAAAGTTTAGTCGTCTCGTATCAGAATAGTTATCCGTCAAAATATAGTCCCCCATGTTAAGCGGTATAACGTCATGGTCCCAAATTACAAGAGCATCAGAAAGGAAACCAAATCAGGCAGAATACGCTGAAGTCTGATGTCAGTAACAACAAGATATAGCCTATTAGTTAAAAGAAAAAAAAACAATGCCATCAATCTGCGACGCTCTCAATCTATAGCTAAATGGGTTTGAAAAAAAATACAACCGATTTGAACAAGATTATTTATACAGAAAATTGTATAATGTGCCTCCAACATCTTCCAAGGAAAAGCACTTTTGTTCCCAGGTGTTCTCAAGTCAAAGCCTGGTTTCCTCCTTTCAAATGTCGCTGTTGTTGTTCCTCGTTTATGCTATTTTTAGGCTCCTTCCTCTCCTTGCGTAAAGTTAAAGCTCAACATATTTTTACAATACTTGAACCCCTTATGAAATGAAAACAATAAAATTGGATTTGAAGAGACTTAATAAAGTAGACTGAAGTCCTAAAGGAAGAAAAGTGAAAGTACAACGAGGATTCCCAGAACATTTTTATTATACTGGCAGAAGTCGATTGAATATTACATCATTGTGTTCTGGATATGAATTTTAGGAACGATGCAATATAAGTTTTTCAATGGATGAGATTTTCTTGTTTAAATTATAAATTTTTTTAAACTTGCACTTTATTTCAGAAAAACATGCAAGATAAAAGGTTTACAAGAAACGAAGGACTACTGATCATGTACTAGACATGTGTTACAAGCGGGAGACATGGAGACAGTTGCCTTTAGGTTGTAAAAAATTGATTGTGTATATGAGGCATTCCCAAAAGTTGGTCCATGAAAGATGGACATTGAGGTGAAAAAAATTAAACTCGCCCAAAGCACTTCAAATTGTGTCTATGGTATCGAGACATTATCTATATTAACTAATGTGAAAGCTAAAAGATTTAAAAAAAACTTAGCCTTGGAAAGGTAAAACCGCTTTAGTTACAACTCTCGGTATATTGAGGACATAACGATTCACTCCGATAGAAGTTTATAATTCTAAAAGTATGCATGATTTATGGGATATTTTTGGATAGGAGTTTTAGGCTATTCATTATTTAAAAACTGCAACAGTTTTTATGAGTTTCACTCAGTTTATTTTATTGTATGGGGCAAAAAGGTGCTCGGACATGTTATGTCTATGGGAACCCAATACTGAAAAGTTTAAAATTTTCATAAATATGTTAAAGATTCTATCAAAATGTCAATAAAGTTAGCTAAAGTTCACACTAAACCTTGTAAGTATGAAAGTTTTCAATGAATCTGACCTATCACTACCCGGAAATAGTCACGTGACTATTGGGGTCAACAAACCGCTTTGTGGCGGATTTTCTTTGGGGTACTGTTTGGGATATTGTTTAGGGTCACTTTTAACAGCCATAGTTAGACTAGATCTAGATGATTAAAAAAAGACACCAACCAAGTTTCCATCCTTGGACTCTAACCTTGGTCAGCTTTTCATAGCATTTTATGAAATCCGCACTTTTCTTGATACGGTACTCTCTAGGCCAAAATCCCTTCTCTAATCTTGCCTGGGAGTGGGTCTGGGTGTATCGGTGTTGACTGGCTTTCGTATATCATTCGGTAGATGTAGATCTAGAACAGAATGACAGAAACGTTGTCACTCAAATTTGTAATCCCAAAATAATTACTTCCAGTGTGTTTTATAGCCGTGAAAGATATAAATAATTGAAGTATTCTTTTTACATGCAAAAAGACTAGATCTAAAATGTATACCAGCCCGAATACAAAATCTTCAGCCTAGCCCCAAGAAGCAAGGAAATTCAAGTGACATTATTTACAAAGTATCTAACCCAAGCAGCACCCCAAATGAAATCCGCCATTACTATTTATACCAACCAATGAAATGCTGCTACTTTTTTAGACCTATCTGCACTCGCGTAACACACAATTAAACATACAATAGCGGGAAATCCGGAAGAGATTATTGAATGGAAACCCCCGCTTACCCCAAGACCTACGTGACATTTTGGAGATATAGGTCAAATTCATTAGTTTCGTTTTCGGCAATAGGAACAATAATGCCCCTTTTCTGAGATAATTTTTTACTACAAAAGTGTAATTATTAAACGACTATATTAACTAACAACGCAAGCTTTTTGCAGAATTATTTGTGATAATTTCATGTTTTCAAAGTTTTAGAGAGACACTTAAAAAGAAACACGGCACATTTTTCCTTTTTTTCATAATCTAAACACGTATCATAGTGTTGACATAATGTTCACTACAAAATTTAAACTGTAAGAAAATACACCAAGTTCTCTTTAAAAAATCTAAATCTAGATTTATATCTTATCATTCACAGCATAAGCCTTGGCTCTATACTCTCTTATAAACATTTTTGATACAGTTTTACAAACAAATGCTACTTAAAATCTCAGGTTATTTATGGACATAACACTCACTCCGTAAAGTTCTCTTTAGATCTATTTCGGAAAGCCTATATCTAGTTCCAGAAATACACATTTTCCTATTGCATGTATGATTTCACTATGCCGTACGAATAGCGTTTTTGATAAATTTACTTCGTTTTATATTAATAGGCCTATATTAAATGAAATTAGCTAATTTATTCTGGTCATGAAATTCACAACAAAGAAAAATTGTTGTGAATTTCCTTTGTTCTCATTCCTATGATTTTAGGCAAACTCAGCTTGAAAATTAATCTAGTTCAATAAATTCTAGGACGGATGGAAGTTTCTATAAAAAAAACTCATGCCGCAGCCATTGTTTCGCGCGGACATAACGCCACTCCAAACATTCACTCCGATAAATCTAATGGCTTGCTCTCTAAATCTGCTATGATTAGCCTTTTGGGGTCAATAATTTCAAATGTAAAACCAAATTGCGTACTGAATTAAGCTGTAAAGAGGTATATGATGGTACCAAGGATTAAAATATTTTTAAATTTTGAGGACATAACACTTCACAACAATCGGTGCTTGAATCAAAAGCCACCGATTTTCTAAACTAGAGTTACTCTTCTAAAACTGATGAGTGTCCTATTTCAATTCCAAAAAGTTACTTTTTAAAAGAATTGTCTTTTATAATGAAATTAACAATGATACCTAATATTTTCATGGTTGTTTGTAGATCTAGCATTTTCACAACAAGTGTTATGTCCGCTAGACCTAAACAAATCTAGACAGTGCGCTTCGTTGAATGAATAGATTGACCCACTTTTTTAGTATTGGTCTATCAGACCTCCTATAGTTACAATTCATCGGTAAAAACTTTCAGGTTAAGTCGGGAAGATAGTCATTTCGAAGGTAAAGTAGATTACTAAAAGTGTTCACTTTTTTAGGCCTAGAAAGCACGTCATTTTTCTACAAAACCAAGAACTACACAAAAGCGTGTGGCACGACACAGCTCAAACTATCCATAATATCTCTTCAAGCATTTTTCAACATGAAACAAGCTTTTTACCTGGAAAAGGATTAAACCTAGACTTATTTTTATTGGTCTGAAGAGGGCAGGTATGAACTGGACGAACTTTTGGGACAGCCTCGTATTTATTATCGCTCCAGCAAAAGTTAAACTAACGGAAGGGAAATTATTATGGTATTTTTTTTGGAACTCATTTCTTGAAAAACTTTCTTCCAAAATACTTATTATTTTCAAATGATGGTGTCGTTTTTAAAGCTAAAACCTTCCCATCTAACTAGTGAAATGAAAAAACAACTAAACTTCAACCTCTTCCACCGCAAAATAATTGTTTTTTTTTTAATAAAAAATAGTTTCAAATTCTTTATTCCGTCGTCTATACTTGTTTTAAAGTTATTATTTTATTAGTCATGAAATAGGTAAGGTATATGGATTGGAGTTTTATGTTTTTTTACTTTTTCAACAAGGCGATCATAATAATGTTGGTGAAGTATAAACATCACTCACAGTTTTTTTTTCTTCACTACTCACACCCATATGCACGCACCTACATACATTACGGGTCTCTTTCCTTTCTTTGTGCGCATCTGGCTCTTTGTCTCTTTCTCTTTCAATTGAATTATCCCGATGTTTGTCTCTTAATTTCTATTTTTCTCTCATTTTCTCTATCTATGTCTGCATGTCTGTATGCCTGTCTGCTTATCTCAAATTTTCCCACTCCCTGCTTGCTTGTCTCTTTCTCTTACTTTCTATTCTTTTCTCTTACAGTGTTTGAAGGTTTCCTATGTGCCCATATAGAGTTTTATATTGTTTCTCACCAGTCCCTTGGTATTTTGTGCAGCTCTTACGACAGAAATTTTCATTCAACGTTACAACTTCTATATTTCGCTTCGAGCTCATGACCTTGGCTTTATGTCCTTATGCCTATTATCTTGGTAATTTGTACACTGGTCGACTGTCTCATCCTCAAATTGCGGCATTATGTTATTATTGTTGAACGTAATCTTGTTAAAAGTTATAAATAAATTGGTCCATGCTCAAAGTAGACTAAATAATTCTATATGCATGAGGTAATTTTGGCATCATCATTATTCTTATTATGTGTTGCCCTTTTTGGCCATTTCCCGAATTCCCGACTAAGTTCGAGTTGGTTGACCTAATGATTATTCGCTTATCAAAGCATTCGTCTCGAAGTTCATCAAGTAATTTGCCATAATGATTATTTTTGTTCCTGCTTGCATAGTTTAGGCATGATGCTTTAACTATCGAAATATATAACAACATAGTGCTGAAAGCGGTGTGAATACTGCAAATCAAAGAGAACTAGATGTTGTTGTTCCTTTCACCGTTGTGACAACAGCAACAACTGATATAAACCAGCATGCGGAACACATTATTTTAATATGGAGCTTTTAGCGTAAGTTATCATAATGCAAACAAACCTTGTCTCTTTGCACATCTTTCTGTCTATAAATCTTGTAGCGAGACTGTACGAGAATTAATAAAATAGAAAAAAGCAAAAACGTTATGAAATTCTGAATAATATCTAAGAAAAATGCAATTTGGACGCATAGCACGAATTCTCTAAAAATCAGGCCCGCAGGCTTTAAATATAATACCAACTTGACGAAACTGGCTTCATCTTTACTATGTCGATTGAGAATGTTCAGGTTGCAGTCTCTGGTAAAGTCACGTCCATGGCTTTTGCTGTTGTCAAGTTATGATACTCCTGAAAAAAATTAGTGTGGAGCAGCTAGTCATGGTGTGTGTTTGTGACGGTACAACGCTATTTAACTCACCCGAAGTTTTGTAGTCTCTTAAACAGGTTTATGAAAAATAATTAGATAAATTGATGAGAGATAGGAGCCCGAAGATAGACAAAGGTATGCAGACAGACAGACAAACAGACAGGGAAATTGAAGAACTGACATTTTGACAACCTCTTGAAAAACCAACGAGGAAAAAAGTAAAGCTTTAGACAAAAAAGTTTTCTTTACTCGTATTGGGATATGCAAAACTCAGGTAAAGATTCACAGTGGTTTTTTTTAAATTAATATCTGCTTTCCTTCCTTCCATTTTCTAAAACCATTTCGAGGGTAAAGAGCCATTGTTTGTGTTAGGAATAATACATAACGCGCAGGGGGAGTTAATAGAATCGATGCTTTGTTTCACAGTTGGTGGTCCTATCTCTGATGCACGGGCATGACCAGCAAGTTGTCATATTAATCCGAACAGCATAACAGCATGATTCTGCTGTGGCCAAGCATTCTGGTCACTCACTGGTCAGTCAGGAATGAGAAAACTAAAGCTGAGAGGAGATTATTTGTAGGATGGAGCAGACGAAAAACGACATAAAGACATGATGCCGTAAGAGGCGGAGACGTTTTGAAAAAGAGATTGCAGATACCAAAAGTACATGACTTACAAAATAATACAAGAACACCCTTCGGTGAATGCCCTTAGCGCGTCGATGATCTTGAGATTTTTAACCCTGACCACCTTACGAGGATTGAAGCACTGGATGTAGTGTAAATGAGAATATATTTGCATCGTTGCAGAAGAAAGGCAGATACATTGAAGGCTGATGGGCAGAAAAAGCATGGCTTATGAAATGAAGGCAGTATGCCTAAATGAAAGATAAAGAGTAGGTTATACACAATCCAAATTTATCAGAAGGCAGCGGTAGCATTCAACAGCGTTGAGATATTCGAAAAAAAAACAAACGAAGGGATAGGGAGGGGGCAGCTGGAGGATGCAATGGCCGATATGGAAGAGAAATATTTTTAAATAGTTTATAAAATGGCTTGGTTGGAATTAGCTACAATGCAAGAGTTGCAGTGCAAAGAAGATGTAACAGAAATATATGGACATATAGAAGGATAAGCATTCAGAAAGACAGGCGGAGCATGAAATGGGGGCGGGGGTGAGGGTGGAAAGGAATATAAATTATTTACAGATATATCGGCTTCTCACAACTGTGGTCTAACAAATCGAATGGGAACCTTGGGTGTATTTGTGAGTGTGTGATGGTGTGTGTGCGTATGTTGAGATAGAGGTGGTTATTTAGAAGACGGAACAGGTGAGCGATAGACGACAGAAGTAAATTATGATGCAAGTGGTGGGGAATGTAGCACACACAGCTTGATAGTTTACAAAACATAATGTCCTTTTAATTACCAACAGTGCATTAGTTTTTAGTGTGAATGACAATAAACAGAATATTGTGCAAGAGAAAGACAGGGAGAAGGAGACACGTATGCGTTGTATTTTGATTGGCGGACAACAGAAAAACACACATCTAAAACAGAAAGAAAGGAGAAAATAAGGTGGATTATAAAAATACATGTATAGCGATAGAAAGACACATAAACAGACATGTGTATAATGTCTATGGATAGATAGTTAGATACTTAGAAAGCTGGGTAAATCGATGGATAGAAGAAAAAACAGAAATGTGATAAATAAATGTACATAAATGTACAACTACTCATGCAAACTGATACGTTATAGAAAGACATAACAGT
>BMAT01006347.1:93304-103891 GCA_019649035.1 Elysia marginata
GCTTCCATAAAAGCACCCTTGCTAAGAACAGCCTCAGTTTTGTTAAAATTGTTGGGCTATAAAGGGTTGAACAAATACATTATTTAGGTCTTAAGTTTTGTTGGTGGTGGTGTTTTAAGTGTGAAGAGCACTAATAAATAAAAACTTTACAAATATTGGACATAATACAATGTTCAAGAATCAATTAGTCAATAATGCTTATTTCTTAAAATGCATTTTGGACTTTTCCCCCCAGAAACATATATTTGTTCATAAAGTTGACAACAATTTAGATCACCTAAAGGGCTTCTCCAAAAACAATACTAAAAAAAAGGTTATAGCATGGAACATCAGTACCGGGTATGCCATCCCTCACATTGCTTGGTACTAAAGCCTGTAAGTTTGTTTTGACAACACTATCTAAAACATCTTCATCCTCACTTTCGCTGTCATACATTTCATTTGTTTTAAAATATTGAGGAATGGTTTTACAGCTTTCTTCCATGCAATTGGTACAGGCAGGAAAACGATTAAGGCCATGTTTCCGGCAAATGCCTCGAAGAGAAGAACAATCTCATTTGCACTAGCAAGAAATTGAAGTTCAGAAGATCTTTAGGGGCAGGTGAGGTATCTGTGCAGATTGGGTATAAGACGTCATTCAAAAGCTCCCAATCCCACTGTATTGGATCCTTTTCTGCAGGGTCAATCAATTCTTTCCAAATCTTTACTTGCAAGAAAAACATAAGATATGAAACTTTGAGGCAGCAAACGTTGGTGAACATGTGTGGGCCTGTACGGCATGTTTTTAGGGGGATACTTGTGTCCTACTTGCTGTACCTGAGCTCATTAAAACTCTCGATGCTTCCGCCATACAAACAGACCAAAGGGTCCTCTCTTGATTTTATTATTTTTTTTCTCTTTGTCGTCCATTGGCAACCATGAAATTCTTAGCTGCTGCTGTAAGTTGTCAATTGTTTTTAAATTCGTTTTTTGCCCTTTTCAGTATTACATGGATGGGATATTGTGTCACAGCCAGTAAAAGCATGAAAGAGGATTATGTTGTTCCAGAGGTCTTGCCCCAAACGGCTTTTGTCTTGTGAATGTCCGAAGTCTGATTTTGAGACGCAATGGAAAAAAGGTGGTCATGTTTTTACTGACACAGAAAAGCAATAGAAATCGAAGGTCTGTGTCTTCTCTAACTAAAACAGTATCACATGATATTCCTGACTGTAGCGTCTGCTGAACGATTAAAGCCTATACGTCACTTTTCGCGTGGAAAACAATAATATTGGCTTGGCTTAATTCGGGGCTGAGAAAGTTAATGAAGTTTCTTTTATTGTTGTTATTTGACAAAATTGAATCTTTCCTTTCACCAAGAAAAGCATCAGGGCTTATTTAAACATCTGAAGATGATCATAGTCCTCTTCTAGAATGAGTTGAATCTTTTGTTGTTGGCCTCAGGACATAACCATCAAAGACGACCGTGGAAGACGCATACTACGCCTGTACATAGTTAACATACATGTCATCAATTTGTTTGTAAGTAATACCTCTGGGCCAACTGACTTTATGAAGCAAAGATCCCCCCTCTAGAAATTGGTGTAGAGAAGATGATAACAGCTTTTGTCGGGTAGCTGCACTATCCTCTCTCCACAAGTTTTTTGCAAGTTATGATTTCTGGCAGGTTCTCATCATATCACAGGAATCAAATGGAGGGGTGAAATGCAAAACCCCCCGAGCGCCTTTTTTGTGTTAGCTAACCGGACCTACAGTTAAAAACTCTAGCTTTTCAGATTTCTTTGGTTTGCTCTGACTAAGAGTGCGGCAGTTCTCTACTGTTCCATCAAAAGCCCAAACTCTTTCTATTTGAACTTAAAATAAAAACACAAAAAGGATGTTTTTCTCAAAAGAGCAAAAAAGGATGTAGAGGTTTCTGCATCTCAGCCCCTCGAATGAAGATGAGAGAGCAGTTGCCAGCTCTTACGATAGAACTTCCTCAGTTCCTGAAGCTGTGTCGGTGTTGCTTGTCGGGCTGTCAAAAGTCTTTGGAAAAGTAGTTAAGGATCAATGTTATCTATCTTTACTAAAGTTAGGCTCTCTATAGAGTATTAATTTCACTTGATCTGATTTTTTAAATGTTACTTCTATGAACGCTTTACCCTTCATTGACTGTATTATTTTGAGGGCAACCTCTTTGCTCTGTCTACATTTGTGGAGTCATGAGAAATTTTGCCTGTGCTAATATTCACGATTCTGGTGAAATTTGAAACCTCTAAGTAAATATGTCACGATTATTCATGTGTCATTATGATATTCTATTTATCTAGCTACGGTGCTTTCTTTGTGTGGAGCGTTACAGAAATCATCAACACCGGTTAGAGTCGTTGTTTTTCAACTTATTTCGACACATGCTGGCATTGACATCAGCCACACTGTCCTTTCCGCCTCTCAAAATTTTCTACCTCTAGTCAGTTCTCCTCTTCCCCCTCTTGATTTTAATTTTTTCGTTAAAACTTGTTCCACCATCACATCAGATGAGATCTTCGCCCAAAATAATTATGTCTGATCTTCTCATAACGCGATAGCCCTTATGAAAAGCTGTGAGCACTTGGAGTTGATTGTTTCTAGTTCCTGACATGTTTTGCAAGTACAGCCTTACTGATTTGGCGTAAGAGTTATGTCTACATGCTGCAAAATAAGGAAGCATTGCCTCGAACATCAGCTGCAGGAATTTTATTCCTTGGTGCCCTTTGTCTTTCAATGTTACAAAATCGCTTTCTTCACCTATGTTTTGCTTGCAGATGAGACACACCTACAAGAAGAAAATGATGTATCTTATTTGTCTATATTTTAAAATGTAATTTAAGTTAGATTATGTAATTTATCTCAAAGGTAGAATAACAACGCCAGCTTCGAAATAGTTATTACCGTACTCTCTTGTAATAGTAATGCGCAGGCACTGCCTTTGAAACGGGTTTCCATACTTTCGGCTGACCACACGAGCAGCCTCTGGCTGACGCCTAGGCTATCTCCAGAGATTCTCACACATTATTGTTCAATAAGGGGTTGGAATTTTTTTAAATCTAGAGTTCAAATTAGTTTACATCAACTGACACAATTTAAGAGTTCTTTAAACAACTAAATGGAGTATGCACTTACTTGAGTTGAAAAATGAAAGTTACTGGGCCATTGATAAAGAATAATCAGTCTCCCCATATTTACTCGTATGCCGTTTGAGAATCCTCCGACACACAAACTGAGCAGCCTGATTGACTGAACTTAAAAAAGGTAGATCTACAGATCGCAATTCGGAAATGGCATTTTTATCATTTGTTCTAGGCTTTGTGTCGTCATTCTTACTCGAAGATTCACGAAAAGTAGCACTAAACTTATTTTTTGGAAGAGAGTCCGCCAATTCTGCCATTCTTAGGCCTAGAGCGGGCCTTTCTAGCACTAAGCACTGCTGTTACAAGTGCAGTGCCTGCAATAGCGTGCTGGCGAGACTTGTAATCAGGCGGGGGCAAAGGTCAAACCTTGTTCAATTTTCTTGGGCGCCATAAAACTACGGTGCTTCCTTACAGTCAGTTTTGACGGAGTATTTTTAAATTTCAAAATTAAAATTAAATATGTTGCCCCGGTCCGATTTTGGTAAACTTTTCAGCACTCTTATAAATCCAAACTACATGAAAAAAATAATAGAAAGCAATTAACTTAAGGTTCAGGTCTAATTTTCCTGGACTATTTAGGGCCATGCGGATCAAACATATTCAGCAATTCCGTTGCACAACAAACCCTCTCTCTCTCTCTCTTTTAATCAACCTTCAGCAAATTGGGTATCCATTGGGCACATACCTTTTTCATATGGAGATGTTCAGTTATGATGGTATGAACTGTACCCTACGAAAGGCCGTTGGTGTCGCTTAATTCTCGCACAGAGATATGGGGATCTTAATCAATGTCATTCTTGATAGAAGCAATAGTCTGCTCGTTCACAGATGATTTTGGTCGCCTGGGACGAGGGCAATCGGAAAGTGATTCTTTACCTTCATTGAATTCCTTTACCCAACGGCAAACAGTTCGATACAAACAGGCACAGTCCCCACAGACAGTCTCCAAAGTTTCATGAATCAGCTTTGCGGATTCACTAAGTTTACAGCGCATGAAATTGTAGAATCGCATGTTTTCCATCTTGATTGCTGCAAAGCTTTTCACCACATGTTTTCATGAAGTCATAAAATGGATAGTGACAACGTCACATGGAATATTTTCATTTGGTTCGATAGTACACAAGCTGATGATCATTTTCATATACGACATGACTATCAAAGTTTGCGCATTTACAAACAGGAAGGTCACTCTCATTACTCAATGATCCACCCTCGTAATGGTTCCTTTCAATGGTTCCTATCGTTTACCTTCTTTCAAAGGGAACTTTCTCAGCATCATCAGTTTTAATCTATGCGTCCAATGTGTTTAATATCTACCCGCAATCTCTTAGCTTCAAATGTTAGTACCTTATGCAGTTTTCAAATTGGGTGGGGTGTCCAGTTTGCCACAGGCCCAGTTGTCAAAAGACCAGTTTGTTACAGTTTATAGGCTCAGGAATTTATAGATCTACTGAATTAACACTGATCTCTTCCACAAAAGTATCAATCTAGATCTAGACTAGACTCCTTATTCTAGATCTAGCTAGATCTAGCACTCTGCATTTAAATTCTTGATCTCGCTCTAGATCTAGTAAATGGATTCTAAAGCCTTTTCAAAGCTGATAGTTCGATCAATTGATTGGTTGACTTTCATTTTTTTTTTAAAAATTAAAACATGCATGTGACAAACTGGTATGCTTCCTTCAAATTCCTAAAAAAAAACTATTAAAATCGTTATACTCTAATTTGCCACAACCTTCCGTCGGCTTTAGATTAAAACTTACAATGTAATGCTCTGAACTAATCTATACATTAAGTGAAATAAAGACCCATGAATGTCCATATACACACTGAAGCGGTGGTTTTTCTGGCAATAAGCAGAGCAACATAAGTCCCATATTGACCTTTACTCACATTAATCAGAATATTATAATAAAAAGATACTATATGACAGCAGCAACAGACCACTCCACATTAAATGGAACACAGACAGATAAAAAAGGTCTTACTTGTTAACATCGATCAGGCTGCTGCCTCTTCATAACGATCTAAACTATTGATCCGTATGGTTATGTTACTTGTCTTTAACAAACTTCTGCATTATGTTGTTACCATTTTTCATATACCAATGTAATCATAAGTTATGTTATGTAGGTCTAAAGGTACTAGGTATATATTTGCCATTATATTAATTCGTATGCTTGCAACTTGGAGCCACAAAAATGTGCCAATGTTGCACAATAAAGTTTATCTTATCCTACCTTATGATATACTACAAGCCAATATTTTTCTAAACAAAGAGGCAGTAGACTTTGCATATGGTGAAAATGAGAAAAAAACGGTGTTGTTTCAGGTCAGAATACAAACAATTCTTCAGGGTGCTCACCAAGAAACTCCTAAAAAGCCTAAACAAAAAAATGAGCAAATGCAAACCAAATAGGTGTAGTATTAGAGAATAAGAAAATTTGCTGCGAGCAGAGGAAAATAGATAAGTTAAAAATGAGAGGAAAAATGAACGGAAGAAGAGGAAATTGTAAGATACTCAGCTCAAGCCAGATAGCAGAAAATCTTCGAAGAAGACCCCCTCTCCTCCCGTCCATCATAGTAAGTGTTTCGGCCCTCTGACACCTGGCACAATAATGGGGGCCAGATCACAGCTAAGTCATTAATATGATTATGCCTACCTACTACGTTTTTTTCCTCTCGTGGTTTGTGATTCGAACTTTGAACAAATTAACAGGCTACATGTCTGGTATTCTCCTACTTTAGCCCAATGATTAGAAAAAGAAAAATTATTTAGAAGCAAAAATTAATGCGCATTTCTCCTGCTCTAAATCCAGCGGGAACTGTTTTCTGCAGCTGTTTTGGCTGTTTGATTCGTTTGTCGCATGCGATTGAATGTTTGCTCCGAAGATAGTAGGCTGGTAAACTCGGAAAACCTCAGGCGCCATCTCTATTTTCTTAATTATACGTATGGGTCTTTTCCATTCGGGTTCCATATAAAACGTTTGGTTCCACTATGATAAACTGTTATGTTAAGTTGAAGGCGAATGGACATCTATGTCAAACCTTAATGCAGTTCTTATTGCATAGGGGTATTTAACTAATTTTGGAAGATCTGCTGAAACTACTCATTCGTCACGGCCGTTTAGCGGCCGTTTTCTTTGGACACGTTTGGTGTTTGACGTCTGGTAGTTATTTATTAGCGCCATAAAATGTTGTAATAACGATGACGCTTCTCGGAAGTGGGTTGATTTGTAAGTTAGCTGTGCTTATGTTTACAACAAGCTCCTGAAGTACTCAGTTGTGTTTCCAGATATACAGTCCTTGTGAGAGCGATACTCAACACAAACTCAGAGCACGTTCTGCAGTTCTACCCTGACATAGAGAGCATGTAGGATCAACCTTTTTTCCCCAGTCTACCAGATATGCAGGAGACCATAGACGCATCCGATGAGAAATCCCCTTTCTTTGCGACCTGATGTGCTAGATGACCTTCTATATAAGTGATTTTTGGACTGCACAATCCCAGTTCGTCCATTGGCAATGCTCTTTTCGATTCTTCTGAAAACTTTTTTTTGTCTTACCTGCTCTTTATCATTATTTTCTCTTAGCCCTCTGTCTTTGAACACCGTCTCTCTGGCCCAGCGGTAAGACACTCGCTCACAGATCGGGAGGTGCGTGTTTCGATCCCCGGTCGGGTCAAACCAAGGACTTTAAAATTGGTATTAGCATTTGATCCGCCTAGTGTCTGGCATTATGGATTTAGTGCTAAGCCTAGTCGGCTCGGAGTCAGGATAACGTGACTGGGTGTGGTGTGAGTAAGCGCTCCTTAAATCACAATGTGGCAGCACGTTTTCAATTGTCCTCAGCGCCGTCTCTAATATAACCTCGAAGTTGACTGGGACGTTAAAACTCAAACAGCTAGCTGTCTTTGAACACCATTAAATTTGGTTGTTGAGATCCGCATTCCTCTGCTGTCAGTTTGAGTTGGGCCAATTATTTTGCATCTTATTTACTCCTAATTGTCATGCCTCTCATTTCGTTCCTTTTTTCCCCTTTGATAGGGCCATTAAAGACGGCTATTTATTGTCGTGTATAATGACCTGCCCTCGCTTTCGCCGCACGGATAACGTATGGTTTTTTATCGCACCATCGAAACAACTCAAAGGTACAAACACGATTGAAAAATTTTCATGAGCTTAATAGCAAAAAGCCCCTACGTCGAATTCCTTACATTACCCCATAAGTCAGTAGCTATACAGGGTAATCTAAAGTACACAGTTATAAGTTTCTTCTTGATCTCACTGAACTGACCAATAACATCACCTGTGCACTCACCACCTGGCATTGGAAAACTATGCATTCCGTTCCGTTCTCAGACTTGCAGTGCACATTTTTCTCCTGAACACAACTAGGAGGACAAACAAACCAATTCGCTTGAACGTTACCGACTTTCCAGCCTTTTGATTTGTGCATGGCCGGCCAGGGCAAAGTTCAAGGGTTGCAAAGACTAATGTTACTTTGGCACCAAAACTCGTAAAATACCCCGTCCCATCAGGCTATATCTATCATGCTGTCTAGGTAGGGTCCTCCAAGTTCTTAAGCTCCGAACCTTTCCGCGTTAGGTAAACTCATTAGCGCTCACCGTTTTGACGCTGATGTGAAATAGTTTTGCCAGCTAAGGTTTAGTATTTAACCCCTTACATTTTATTCGTCAGACTGGTGTGACTTCTTCTATTTCAAACTTTTATCTTAGTAGACAGGACTAACTAAACGTAAAAAACGAGCACCTCATTAAGTTTCTTGATTTAAAAGTGCCTGGAAATCGCAAACACTACCACACGTCGGTAAATTATTCACTTACAAAGAAGATGACTGACAAAATAACAAACAAAGAATTCATCGAATAATGTGAAATTAAGTCAATCAGAATATTCCTATTGTAACATCATAGTCTTTTATAAAAATACTGCTTTAACACGTTTTTTGAAAGATTACAAATTATAACAGTAATTCTTTTTACAGGGAAACACAAAAAGGACAGATACGTGACTTTTTCTGCCTAATTATGATTCTTTCTTCTCTTCTTTTTTTAGACTAATTGTTGAGCCCGTCACTTTCTACGTGCATTTCTCATTCTCATCTCACGTACAGTTGGGCATTACGCCAGATAAGTCAAGTCATTAGTCTCTCGCTCCTCTCTCTCTCTCGCTCTCTCTCTCTCTCTCTCTCGCTCTCTCTATGTCTCTCTTTATTTCATTATTTTCACTTTTTCACTATCTATCTCTCTTTCACTCGTTATTTTCAGTGTTTCAATATTTCTCTTTCTCTCTCTTTCACTCGTTATTTTCACGTTTTTCGCTATCTCTGCCTCTATGTCGCAGCCTCTTTGTGTCTCTATCTATGTCTCTTTTTATCACTCTCTGCGGCCCTCTCTATCTCCCTCGTCGTTTCTCTCTCTTATTGTGCTCATCTACTTATCCTTTTCTCTCTCTTTTTTTTCTCTATCTATCAATAGATCTATACTTTGTCTTTTTATTATTTGGCATGTCTCTCTCAATGTTTTGGTTTCAATCTTTTTTTTATCATTTATATACTCCAGTTACATGTTTGCTCTCAGTCTCTAGTTTTCCTTATTTTCTCTCTCCCCTTTTCACCAGTCTCTGATTCTCTGTCTTTTCTTTTGTTAATCTCTTTATTTTTATCTCTAAAATTTCTTGTATTCTCGGGCCTATATCTTAATTTTTCTAACCTAGTTTTAACCTTTTTCTATATATCTTACTCTTTCTACTTCTCTCAGGCTTCAACCAAATACTGTCTTTTGATCAGAAACTTGTCAATTTCCAAATCCCTGACACTATCTCCATTTGCCTGTCTGTCTGACTGTCTGTCTGTCTGCCGGTCTATGTGTGTATCTCTTTCTCTCTTTAACCTCTCCATAGAGTGTTTATTCCCAGGTAAGTGTAAGCTAAGAGCCTCTACTCAAGACAACAAGGGTAGGATCACCATCTTCCCTCGCAATGTGAACAACAGGTATCTTCTAAATGGATTAGAACCTGTAGACCCCCACTAGACTAAGTTCCACTAACACATTGTTGTTCCTCTGGCATCCTATAAGCTCAACAAGCCAGGAACATAGACAGGAATTCTCGATCTAGCAGTGAGTGTTCTTAATGTACACTGCACTCGCAGACTTTTGCGCTATTTGCGTGAGGTAGCACGTTACTCTATCTTGTTATATTCTTTCTGGATTTAATTCACTTCAAGGTGTGGAAACGGACATTAATTTTTGCTAGATTAAAGTAAGTTGATTATAGTAAGGACTCTGTCCATACTGTTTTTTCTTTCGATTAAACAATACTTTCTTCTTTCCAGATTTCCCTAAATCTCTCCGTCTGAAAATATACATTGGTAATTCCTAGAAAGTGGCTGGCGATATCGCAATTGTTTAACCTGGTTCAATTTACAATGGTTATTAACTGGTACCGTCTTCTCTCTGAATCTCATTGTGTAGTGTAGTCAATATACTTTGATTGTTAGAACCAAAGTTAGTTTTTCTTTTTTTTGATAACCCCTTTGTCTACTGTAGTTAATTATCATATAATATGTTATTATACTTTTGTTTTTATCAAAAGAGTTTTTTTCATTAATGCATATGTGATTTCTAATGTTTTTCATATTATATTTGGGATGAATAACTGACTGCCCTTTTTCTCTTGTTTTGTGGTGTGTAAAAACCGCTTGTAGCACTTTCGTAATCGTTTCGATAAAATTGTCCTGAAGCTAAACGAAGCAAAAGAAAGTAACCGTATATATTAATGAAGTTAATCTCCCACAATGAATTCGATATGTTTTAAATGAGCATTTAAAAAAATATTGTCATGTAAAAATATATAAATATCGACTATCGACTAATTGAAAGTCGCTTTAAGAAGTGAAATCTTCATTAAAAAATAAAACAAGGTATAATCCTCTTACACATGCGCTTTACTTTGAATGCCATTTTAATCTCTTGAAATATTACTGTATTTTCAGGTCGTTTTTAGCCACTTTAACCAATGATTGACTGTAAACCAGTCGTTTTAGATCTCTCTCGTAACTACACTTATCATGTTATAACAATAACTATTTTATTCTTCACGTTTAAGAAATGAATAACCCCCCTGTGCTCTTTTCCGACAACAATGCGTTACATTTTCAACATATTAAAGAAACTACGTGACCTCCATAATAATTCAATACTTCAAAACTATGTGCTGTTACATTACGTATTTTTACTCCTAATCACTTTGGAGAGTGGGATTTTATGAAACACATTTTACGATTATACACAGTTTTACATAAAAAGTAGGTGGCATTCACGATGTGGCATTAGCGATGTCTGGTGCTCATATTTAGGTACATTGATTAGATTATTGGTAGGATGAAAAACTTGAGGGTCAATAGATGTACCCTTACG
>BMAT01006347.1:103927-121490 GCA_019649035.1 Elysia marginata
CGGTATCTCAGTCATCTCAGATGGACCTCTTTTCAACAAGAATACGTCAATCGTAGATTGGGTAATGAAAACAGTAACAATTTTGCCTAAACATTACACTAGCTTGGTTTTTGTGCAGTGCTTTTTACATTGGAATGCTTTCGCCAGTATATCTGTCGTGCGTCTTTAAGCTTGTGTTAGTTTATTTTATTTGTTTTCGCATTTACTCATCTCTTTGTTTGAGGAAAATGATATTTTCATTGCAGAATTCAATGATGAAATGATTGCTTTTTTGTAGCACTAGTTTGAATGCAGTGGGTGAAGACCGGCTCTGTGGCCTAATGGTAAAGACACTCGCTCAGAGATCGGGAGGTACGTGTTCGATCCCGGGCCGAGTCAAACCAAAGACTTTAAAAGTGGTATTAGTAGCTGATCCGCCTGGTGTCTGGCATTATGGATTTAGTGCTAAGTCTGATCGGCCCGGTGTCAGGATAATGTGACTGGGTGTGGTGTATGCAGCGCTCCGTACATCACAGTGTGGCAGCACCCTTTCAATTGTCCCAAGCGCCGTCTCTGATATAACCTTGTAGTTGAAAAGAGACGTTAAAATTCTAACAACCATACCAAACACCAAGCAGTGGGTGAAAGTTAGATAGATAAACAAATAATTTCGGCTATCTCTTTTCTCACCTGCAGTTTACGTCATAGTGTTGTTTTATGTCTATTTGGCTACTCACCAGAAAACAACTTATCACGCATGCTAAAATTAGAACAAAGCTTCGTGAACAAGATTTTTCTTATGCCGGTTTAATTATTAGACAATACACCCACATCATAACATACAACTTGACTTACCAAAAAAAACGGTAAGAGTAACAACGTTAACAGTCTACTTCCCTGTCTGTTCTTCTACAATCTAAGTCATTATCCAACTGTTCTCGGCTGCCTGACGACTTTATGGACCTGGCTGACAAGGTTTTGTTTTTGTATCATAAAATGTTATCGTGAGGCTTTCTGCGGTGTGTAGAGAGATTACGGTAAAGCATCGTACAGTAAGAAGTTAACACGATGGTTAAGCCCATCAGAGCAAACACGCTAAATAAAGAAACATGTGTCTTCTAGAGTATTTTATCATTCGTAACATACAATAACATACAATAAAACCTACTTAGATTGAGATTATGTATCTGAGTTTGGAAGATGAGAGTAGTATTGACGGGCTTTTTAAAAACTGGTGTCAACAGATTTTTTGATGAAACAATAGTCTAAAGTTTTTTTTTTACAAAATCACTGTCACGCCTATTTCGGTCAGAGAACATCTTCGAAAAGCTAAAAAAACAAAACACCCTACGCTCAAAGTAGTATGTTTCCGTTTAAATCTCCTTAAAACATAAAAAAGCGAAACAAAAGAGCAATGAAAAAGAGTTCGCACCAAAAACTGACAAGGAAATTAAACAAAAGGATGGGTCCATAGCTATCTGCTAGGATCACAATGATCTAAAACGGGGGCAAGTGGTTTGGAATATCTCCCACGTTGTCTACAGCTATAATAAGGAGGCGAGAAAACAGCAAATTTACGAACGAGAAAAATTGAAGTGCCTGTTCCTCTTTTGCTAATTCCCTGGCCTCTCACAGTTTACCTGCAGAGATTTACTCACCCAGCAGGTGATGGTGTGTGTGTGTGTATATGTTACCTGCGGCTCATGGCCCTTTTTTCCCCCCTCCCCCCATCTTACACCAGCCCCGGTGGGTGTCAGATCGAAAACCTGGGCCTACGCAAACTTTACCTGTAAACATGTAGGGAAGATGTACCTGTTCTGAGTACGGTATTCTATATAGGTCTAAGATCTTAATCTAGATCTGTATCTACATCCATCACTTTCAACCCGCTTTCATCAAGAGGCTTGGGGATTTCTATAAAAAACGTTTCAAGAGATTCTGAATGGCTTGAAAAGGTTAAGTCAATAAAGTTTGATTTTTTTTTTGTTCACGAACGTTACAAAAAGAATGAAAAAAAAAGAACTTAGTCACTTCAACTCATAAACTAAAAAGAGAACTTTTATTTTCCAACTCTGTGGCTTCTTGTGAATTTCAGATTTGTTTGAAAATTTATAGTTATTATGATATTCAAATACGGGTGTATTTTATTATGGGATAAAACGAACAAAAAATAAACTCCCAAACAAAAGTAGTGTTGTTATAGGAAAGACAAACATGTCATGGGAACTCAGTGGTGTTGTTACGAACCTTCGAAATCGTTATGAACGCCAGATCTTGCTGTTAAGTTCAGGTTCCGTGTTCCAGGAAATCGAAACAGCCATTACACACACGACACACCCAGATTATGTTTATCAAACAGCCAATAAGGTTGTACTCAAAGCATTTAAATGACAAAAAAATATTTCTTTTTTATATTTAAAGTATATTCACAATTTCACAAAGAAAAAAAACGTTTTCATTCACATACGCACATAAAACTGAGCCGGTATGATTGTATTTATCTCATTTAAGATTTTATGGGCAACGAGAGAAAACTCAAAAATAAAATAAATGATGCGTATTACAGTTACGTATCACAAATTTTTTTACCAATTTACTTTAAATATGTTTTTCTGCTTTTTGATTCTAAAGACGTTCGAATATGTCCTAGATAAATAGGTGTTAGACAGTTTCTTCTATATTATATAAGTCGATGTAGAATTACGCAACAATGCCTCAAAATATACATTTAGCTATAGCGGCGAGTTAGCAAGTAAAACCGTTCTTTAGCGAAAAAATACCTATTTTAAATAGTCACACAAAGCAGTGGTTCATTTTACATCCGTAATAAATACATATATAAGAAACATTTTCTATCGAAAAAATAACATACGGGGATCAAACATATCGTCAAGCATGTATCTTTTTGGACTTAGTCATTTTTGTCAGTTTTGAGAAAATTAGTTAAATCTGTCTCAGTCGCAAGAATACACAGTTTGGACAACGGTTATTTCCTCAATTATTGTAGGTTCTGTGCTGGCCAATTTTTATTATTTCTTCAAAGCATGATAGCAGGCATTACACCGATTCGAACGGTGCATGCATCAGTTGCAATTTAGCCTAAGTCTGACTTAGGCCAAAAAAGGTTAGGCCAAAAAAGGTAGAGGCTTGACGATATTCTAAAGAGATATTTAACTATTTAAAAAAATGCATTATAAAAAAAGGTTGCATCGCTTTATTAATTGAGTACTGTAAAGTGACAGCCAAAATTAGTTAGATGGAAACGTTAAGAACTATTATGAACACATTAAAAGAAGAGACAAATTAAAAATAGCAAAACACAAGGCGCCTCAAGAGGCTTTATAAAACTGTGAAGGTTGACAAATGGTATTGAAATGAAAGTGGTGGCTAAGAACGGAAAAAAGCTGTTTAAATGTCCGTCTCTGAGATTCCATGTCGGGGAGAAACTAAGGGCTCTGACTGGCTGCTATAGGAATTGATACCTCATACATATTAGTATAAACATACATATTGGGCTGTTTTCTGACACGTTAGACACACAGATTGGCACCAGCAGACTTTACAATGTTCCAGTTTGGTTTTCGGTTCATTTGAACGTCCCCTAAGGTTCCCGTAGGTAAAGTTTACAGCACATTATTAGTTTTAGGGCACATTATTAATAGTGATACTTACCTGTAATACGCATAATTCATTCTATTATTTAGTTTTCTCATACATAGAGAACAGCAATATTAAAAAAAGTCAAATAAAGTGCAGTTTTGAATAACAATTCCGGTTTTGTGTGGCGTCCTGGATAAGTGGTAGACGCTTTGCCTGCGGACCGCGAGGTTTAGTGGTTGAGTCCTGCGTTCGGCAGTCAACGTTTAGCCCTTAAGGAAAAGGCAATTTACATACTTTCTTCGCCGCTCCCAGGTTTTAAATTAGTACCCGGCTAGAGGCAGTGAAAGATTTTTTCAGCATGCTAGACGTAGATGTTGTAATATCTACAGCTACTCTGTGAGTTCAGGTGATTTGGTTGATTACGGCCTGTTGAGGAACCTATGTAAAGCGCTTTCTGCATTTAATGGATTAGGCGCTGCATAAAAAACGCTCTATACTTTTTTTTACTATACATTCCATAACACGCTTAGCTGATACTGTAATCTCTGTCTGAACACCGCAGGATGTAGTCTGAGTTTACTCATCAACAAGATAATAAATCTAAAACTAAAAATAATAACTACATTCTTACTCAAGGTTAAGTAAAAAAAAGGAATTAAAAATAGTTTGACATACTGAGGAAATATGACAGGTATTAATTTTTGTTTCAGTTTTTGAATTTTTTTGTTTCAAGCGACGTTCCTTCATATTAAAGATTTCTGAACAGAAGCATAGCCTAACTGCAATACAATAAATTTACAATAAATTTTATAAAAATCAACAAAACAACTATCTCGCATCCAGAATGGGTGAATGGAACGTCGTTAAGTATCCTTGAAATGCGTTGTTGTTTTGAACCCATACATTTGATCCAGTCAATTTTTTTAAGCTTCCCGACGTCGAAAGCTTCCTGAATGTGACAGTATTTTGTTGAAAAGTATTATTTTTTCCCAATTAAAGTATAATAAAAACACTATTCTTTTAAACAAAAAACCCTCACAATTTTGTTTGGAATCATTGGCGCTGGACGTCAGGCAATTGTTGCTGTTAGTTTGATATATTTCATTGATAGCTCAAATATTGCTGTATACCAGAGAAAACTCGACAAAGAACACAGTAAAGGTGAACTCAGGCGATGCCATGTGCCGTAAACTTTGTATACGGGAACCTTAGGGGACGTTCAAATGAACCAAAAACCAAACCTGGAACGTTATAAAGTCTGCTGGTACCAATCTGTGTGTCTAACGTGTCCAAAATTCACACAATCTGACACAGTAATAGGACACAGATGTATTGGTGTGATTGCTGCGTGGTTATGGTAAACCTTTAAAACGGAGTCAGAGACTACGTGTAGCAGTCATTTCGAACTTTGCCAGGAGCCTCAAATATTTTACTCTCTCTGTATTAGCATCTTCACAAAGCTTAGGGGACCTTACTCTCTTTGTATTTCAATCTACCTAAAACTTTAGGGACGTTACTGTATCGATGTAATAATTCTCGAACACCTTAGGGGACGTTACTGTATCGGTGTAATAATTCTCGAACAGCTTAGGGGACGTTACTGTATCGGTGCATGCAATAATTCTCAAACAGCTTAGGGGACGTTACTGTATCGGTGTAATAATTCTGGAACAGCTTAGGGGACGTTACTGTATCGGTGTAATAGTTCTGGAACAGCTTAGGGAACGTTACTGTATCGGTGTAATAATTCTCAAAGAGCTTAGGGGACGTTACTCTCTCTGTCTCATCTCTCTCTCCTCTCTATCTCACTCTCTCTCCTCACTCTCTCCCTCTCTCTCTCTTTCTATTTCTCTCTATAAAAGACACGAAATGCCTTGGACACGTTGCTCTCCCTGTATTGGAATCTTCGAAAAGCTTAAGGAACCTTACTGTATCCGTATCATCATCTATGGGGACCTTAGAATACGTTGACGTTTCGGGGACATCATCATTGGTTAGCTAAGAGGACGATACTATCTCGGTATCAACATCCTCGGTTAGCTCAGGGGACGTTACTATCTCGATATTTTCATCCTCCGTTCGCTTAAGGGACGCTACTATCTCGGTATTATCATCTTTGGTTAGATTAAGGGACGCTACTATCTCGGTATTATCATCCTCAGTCAGATTAGGGGACGCTACTATCTGTGTATTATCATCCTAGGTTAGCGTAGGGGACGTTACTATGTCTGTGCTATCATCCTCGGTTAGCTCAGGGGCCGTTACTATCTAGGTATTAGCATCCTCGGTTAGGTTAGGAGACGACACTATGTTGGTATTATCATCCTCCGTTAACTTAGGGGACGCCACTATCTCGGTATTATCATCCCCGGTTAGATTAGGGAACGTTACTATTTCCGTATCTACACCCTCGGTCTACTTAGAGGACGCTACTGTCGCTGTAATAACTTACTAAAGGACCTATGCGGACATCACTGTCTCTGTATTAGCCTCCTCGATCACATCAGTGGAAGTTTAAACTGAACAATATAGAAGGTTGTTGATGCCCAGTTACTTAACACAAACCCTCCATAGCTTTTAAAGTTATTTAATATTTTTACAATACTCTTTGGAAGGCAATTCTCAACCTGTTTTGTCTGTACAGTCAAATGTACCTTGCATTAAACAAATTGTTTTATTCAATTTCAATATAAAAAAATACGTTTCTTTCTGTAAAAATATAAATACAAATGTTAATAACAACAAGATAACTAGTACCACCGCAAAGCTAGGAATCCGCTGCATCTTTTCAAAACAGCTGTAGTAGGTAAGTGCCGCAAGATATTTAGTGTCTCGTTCACTATGACAAATATAGTAAGTTTTCATAACACTTTGGTTTTTCGGATAAAAGCTTAACAATAAGGAATTGAGATCCGCTACTAGCATATTCTCATTGAACGTTGATAATGCTTCTGACCTGTGCAAATTTTTTTGGGTACAAAAAGAATATATTTTAGTTCGATTCCCTACTAATCGGTTTCCTTTTAGCGTGTTGGCATTCCTTGACTAAACCTAGACCGTCTTTGAAGGAGAAAAAAAAACCTGGCAGGTAATAAGACAAATATCCACAGACCCCTCATGTTAAAACAACAGGTTAGAACATGAAAGAACCCTGATTGTTGTTTTGGCGTTGTCGGTATTCTATCAAGAAGCAATCACCTTCCTGCTCAACACGGAACATAGCTGTCGTTGTGCGATCATTAGCAGGTTAGTTTTAAGGTTAAACCATTTCAAGAATGAGGGGGAAAAGGCAAATATAAAGAAAAAAAATATGGTAAGTTTTGTTTTGTTTTATATTTCTTTAAAAACGAAAAGACAACGTTGTAGTGAATGGTTAAATCAGTTTATATTTTATCCCTGCGCTATTAATATAAATTCAATCCTTTAAAAACGGCGATTAAAACCTATAAAATGAAATTCCCGACGTGGTCTTGGTTTATTCGAGACGTCTTGCAAAATTACAGTGTAATTTAAAAAGAAAGATATTTCCAATAACTTACCCTCGCTCATAACTTGTTTATTTCTCATCATCTTCTCATTGCCAGAGAAAATTGATTCGGTATGTTTTGAAAATGATATCAGCTTAGTAAATCCAGGAAAGTCTATAAGAGTTATTACCAGTATATTAATTTCAATGCTCCGTTTTCAGTATTTTACCTTCTCACTTAATTAAGTGTGCGGATGCCATTGTGAGGGTGATGGTTACCAGGTTAAGGGTTAGATCAAATTTTAACAGCTCCCGTTGATTATTGACGTGCAACCAGTTTTTGGCTATTATTGTGTCTCTTGCAGGATTTAGATAGTTTTCCGAAGCAACTTAGCTAAGAGGGGCTTAATAAAGATCTTTGAAATGATGAAACTTACATTTGAAAAACTTATTGACGGCATTCTATGGGCGAAGCTAAACTCTTTTTTTTACAAGTAGCAAGGCGGTGGTTGTTCAAACCGAAATGTTTATGTAGAGGGTCTTAACATTTCTAGCAGTTTTTCTTTAAATTTGTTTCTGCAAATTGTAAACGTTAACTTTTTTCAACCATACTTGATCTCGAGTGTATACCACAACTAAATGATTTGGTAAAATAGACCGCAATACAAAACCTTCGCACTCTAGGCCTTAAGACTTACATTTCAGAGGTGTTTTTCAAACATTCTACTATCTTATCCTCCACCCCCTCCCCACACACACAAACACACACACCATTTCTCCTGAGCAAAGTATGCCCCCAAAACATAATTCTTTTCCAAATATTAAGAACATTAGTGATTTTCTAGTACCCTACAAGATTTCTCCATTTATTTTTTTTTCTATGAACAAGATTTTTAATGTTTTATTTTAGTCCATTCAATTTATCTAGCTTCATCAAACCTGTACCTTTTGCGTGAGAATGCTATTTTAAAGAGAAAGATGTTTTAAAAATTTGATATTTGTGTGTTAGTTTTTTATTATTGTAACGGCTGCAGAAAAAGTGTAGTATTTGTAAAAAGTTCACCTGGCGTGTCGCATACTTGCGAAGTAGTATTACAATTTAGTCGTTTAATTCGATAAATATGACTCCCGTTCCGAGTGAATGACTCGGATGTCGCAATTTTTTCAAGGGCATTGCTGTTTAGAAGAAGAGACTTTTGTTCACTTTCATACATCATCAACACGTTGTGGCGATTTTAAAGTCTAGAGAGACCAATTCACTGTGCACTCGAAAGATATATAAACACAGTCATATGAATATGAAGCTCCTAAGAAGAGAAAATGTTGGAAAAAATTCTTTACTTAAAAATCAGGGATCAATATTGAAATTATTTTCATCTAGGTTACTTATTGCTACATGTCAACCACTAGTTCATTTTACGTATACTTAATTTTAAGAGCATTCATATTTATAATCAGACTTACATTTGGAAAACACACATTGGAATTGTAAAAATTAATAGATTTAGTTATAGAAAATAACGATAAGATATAAAATTATCAAAATCTGTATCGATAGTTATTTCGCGTAACAATTATTCGGCCTTATTGGCTGTTTTCACTATAATTGTAGCAAACTTTGTCTTGTCTAAAGGTTTATTGATGGCTGTTACATCAATGTAAATTTTGTTATGTAACATGTGTATATCTCAAAGTGCAAACTTAACAGAATCAAGACTTAAAAATTAAAAGCGTGAAGAGGGATATAGAGAGTTTTTTAAAAGTGTATAATCCACTAAATGCTAAAAGCGCTTTACAACAACTTTTCGACAGTCTATTACCTACTGCATTACCATCAGAACTTACATCATCTATGGGGACCTTACATCTGGTAAAGCGGATCACTCTAGCGCACTCTCCTAGATATTTCACTGCTTTAATCTGTTAATCCTTGAACGTCTGAGTGAGTAGAGAAAATGAGAAAATAATCTTTGCCAAGGAACTAAAAGGCAAAGAGATAAATGTCACACTTGTCTAGAAGCGCACAAACTAGTCTGCAAGAAATGCTTAAGTTGTTTACAATAAAACTGTGTTGCAGGCCGCGTAAAATAAGGCACTAGATCTAGACCTACTGTAAAATTTTGACTTCGTCAGAAAAAAAAATTCGGTTATAGTCTGCCGCCGCCTTAGGCAGTCCCAAGGCTTTACATCTTTTCTGCGGCAGACCATTACATACCAGAGCGAATTCAACACATTTTTCAGAGCGTTACAGTACCGCGCCTCTCAGGAACTCAAATGCTCCGTATTCTACACAGTTTAAGCACTGCCTGTAGTCAGTACCCATTTTGCAGCTTAAAGGACTCAGGGCAGTCAGAATAAGTGGCGTGTCTAAAGAAATTACAACATGATTCGTGATTAAGAATCGAACACTCAAATACCAGATCGTGAATATGACGTGAAAAGCACAAAGGCGCGCTGCCTAATAACGCCTTATTAAAAAAATATTATCAATCTTATTTTGATACAACAATGGTTAAAACTTTTTTGAAAAATTCTGACTCATCTGAGAGTTCTAATATTTATTTATTTAATGTAACCCATGTGAGAAACATGTTTCCTTACTTTATTTTAGTTATAAACTGAATGAGGTGAATGACTAGAGATCCATAGCTGTTTTACTTAATCTATAGTTATTACATTGTTTCGTTTTTGAAAAGTGTGATTTTAGTAAATACCATTATCTATGTACCAACGCGTGGAAGCGATCTTAAAGTATCTGTGCATCATCTATGGTGACCTTAGAAGACTCTAATACCTCGATATTGCCATCACTTTTATTAAAGTCATTCTCATAGAAAATTTAATTGTCCCTGTTTCAATTTGTAGCGAATTCTGCGATCAAATTCAAGACCAACATTGAACGCATTGACTCTATGAAACTAACTTTTGTTATTCCTAAACAAAAATTGACTGATTAGTTTTTGATAAGCAAAAGATCATAACCCATAGAAAAAAGATATGGCAAAGAAACAAACTGATCCTAATGTCCCAGAAAATACTCAAGATCTTAATTGCATTCCTCAAATACCATCAAGGAAGGGAACTCGACGACTGCAAGAATGTGCAGCAGCGGCTACCCAGGTTAAAAGTACTAAGCTCATTCCCGTGCTGACGTGGGAGCTGCGTTGGTCCACATGTGCTACCCGTTAGCTTCCCTTCCTTTCTCTCTCTCTCTGTCTGTCTGTCTCTGTCTCTCTATCTCTCTCTGTCTCTCTGTCTCTCTTACCTGCTCTCTACAAACACTCTCAAGGTTTGCTCGGCTAGATGCTATTCCAGTGGTCATTGTATAAAGACTGACGGTAACCACCCCCTTCCAACCCAAGCTACACTCTGATAGATAGTCTTGTAGGAAAAGAAATAATGAGGGAGTATGGGATGAGTGAGATATCCATTATTACACCAAATACAGCATTTTATTTCTCGTTCCTGCTATTTATTTACGGTCACGGAAGTTGGTATAATAAACGCCAAATGAATATCGGCACTCAAACAATTGATCGACCTATTGACCATGCTAAGGCTATACCGCCTCTAATCAAAGAATCCAAGATAAGCTAGAGATGGTTTTGCTTCAAAAATATTATAATTTCCCGTCATTCAATCCAAGTTATTTGGAAATAAACTTCATAGACTATACACTATACTTGAGGATAATTCACTATGAGTCATTAAAATTTGCTTAGGGCGAAGTATTGCCCCTTATGGAAGCACTATTCATATTTTTAGAATATAATCATACACACCTGTGAGACAGATATCTCGGCATTAAAAAACAAATTTAAGTGCTAATGCTCCTTTAGAGACCGGCGGCTGTCACTCTCTTAACAATGGTTTAGCCGATCCGAAAAAAAGTTGAGTTGAAGTTTTTTGTACTTTCTTCCCGCATCACTTTGCAACCGAACGAGGCAAGTCTATTGGCATATTTTTTAAACCATACTATCATACTATACAGTGTAAAGAACGCACAAAGAAGCCTTTCAAATACGAGGAAGGTTTCAATCGGTCATAACAAAGGCATGAAATCAGGCGAACATAATGATTGATGTTAAGGGCCCATTAGATTTGATTTTTATGCGGGCGCTATGATTAATCTCTCCACACAAAACATTTTTAGGCGTTCCTTGTTCAGTGCTCTCCTCGGAAAAGGTGTCTCGCATAATTAAAATTCCTGGGACTTCTAACTGTTGTCTCGCAAACAATATTAATCAGTCAGATTTTTACACTACACGTTTTTAATATTTTAACCCGAGCAATTTTTTTTAGATTTTTCTGCATTAGTCAACATTTTGAGTTAAAGTGTTACGACTACTTCTTGACCTTAGTAATGCAGAAGCGAGGGAAAGACATGTTTTTTTCTGCATTAAAAATCCGGCATCTGACACTTTTGAACTTGTCACAACACTCATAACTATCCTCATCCACATTACGACCTGCTTCTTCATTTTAGCAAAATCATGCATCGTCATCTGTACCAGGTATTGTACCCAAGTCGTGAAGCTTGACCAATGTTTCATCTCACCAGAATACTTTTGTCATTGATATTAATTTTCTCTAAGCTAAAGACTTGGCTGCATCCATTTTCCGAAGCTAATGTAGTTGAAAGTTACGAAAATCATGAAAATATATCACTTTCGGGCAGGTTTATTTTAAGCTTTTCCCTACGCACGAATGGTTATAACTTTTCACCATCTAATTAACAGCATTATAGTAAACCATGACTATCCCTAACTTTTAACTTGTATCCTTTATAAGGCATCTCCCTCATAATAGTCAAATCTTCATAGGTGCTGAAAAAAGGTACTAATAAGATAAATATGAAACTCTTTCTCTTTATCTTGATGTATGTTGTGAGTCGTTTTTGTATCCCATTAGTTTTACCTGGTCAGAAGAAATATATTCAAGCTTTATTAATTGTTATTGTGGTTTCTATAACAACATTTACGTTCATGGAATTTGAGTATATTTTATAAGACAACTCTACTGTAGACTCCGCGTTTATTTTGACAACCTGCCTTTTATCCTTATAGAAAACCTTTTGCTTCTATATCAGTTTGGACGTTTCGTCCCAACAGTGACGATACCACGGGTCTACTGTTCAAACAATGAATGGGGAGATTTCTAGAGAGTAAACTGAGGATCCAATACAGTTGATAGTTTGTACAGAGTGTAAAGACCCACGAAGCAACAATATGTACAAAACCGTCTAGCTAATTTTTGTTTTGTTTTCATAAAAAAGAGTTATTGGTCCAGGATTTACTAGCGTGTTCACACAGCACTTTACCACTAACAAGCATTGCTATATCATTTATTTTAGTTGCTTTTTTTCTAAAACAGTAACAGCATAAATGGCCTTAGTGCGACGGGTAGAGTGTAGGTGACAGTGTTTGTTAAAATAAACTTTTTTTTTTCTAAATTTTGAGCGACAAAGATTTCTCCCCCTTTACTATATCACTTAAGACATCTTAAAAATTCTTGCCATCGGTTAGTAATCTATTGCATTAACCTCTTCGTTTCTGTTTAGTTAGTTATTTAATGCCCGTCCGCTGCGACGTCGACTGACGTATCTGCCTGGGCTGATCTCTATATTGCTCTCGTCAGGTGCTTTCAGTCGGATCTGTTCTGTGCTATGTCGCGAAGGTGGTCAAGGTCTGTAATTTAATGTAATCTAGTTGGCCAGTGCTCGTTGTTGTGACTCTTGAGGTCTCGTCTTTGTGTAGTCACAATCGATGTTTTTAGTCGGCCTGGTTGTTTGCTTCCCTCCGTCTTGAAGTATTTAGTCATTGCAACGTTGGGTGGTGTAGTGATGGCCTGTCTTAAAATATGACCAAAAAGTCGCCATCGCGCTTCGAGAATGGTTAAAGATATGGGAG
Organism: Elysia marginata; assembly: GCA_019649035.1. Lineage (NCBI taxonomy): Eukaryota > Metazoa > Mollusca > Gastropoda > Plakobranchidae > Elysia > Elysia marginata. The sequence goes on from BMAT01006347.1 coordinate 116,882, forward strand.
TTTCACCTGTTTTCTGATGGAGACCATTGTTTTTCATAACTGTGGGATATTTGTTATTGAGGATTGTTCCTAATTGCCTGCGGTGGAAAATGTTTAATATGTGTTCTTCTTGCTTTGTCAGAGACCATGTGCCGCAGTTATACAGAAGTATTGACTTCACGAGTGCCATGTATAGGTTTAGTCTTGTTACTTGTTTCACCTTGTCATTTCTTATCCAGATGCTTGACAGCTTTTGTAGGGCGAGGTTGGATAATTGTTTCCTTCTTTCAATATCTTCTGTATCTCCAGCAATGAGCCTACTTTCTTCACTTTTTTCCAATCTTCTCCGTCTTTTTGAACGAGTGTGTATTCAGTTTTGTTGGTATTAGGTAATCTTTTTATCTCTATACTTTTTATCCAATCTATCTATTCTATCAGCTCTACTTGTCTGCATATTGACACTCATTGCACGTTACCTAGTAATTTTCATTTTTTTTATTCTTTTAGATGCCAACTTCTACAGAACACATGTCTCATTGGAACACGTTTTTGTATGGTAAAGCTCACGTGTGCTAATGATCCTGTCGATCCTCAAAGATCGTAAATTTTAAAGAAACGTGCGAGTGATAACTCAATGATCTATCACTCCCGTCAAACAGCCACACCAACAAAACTATTGGATTTCTGAAGAGTTCGTTCGCACCGAGTATACAGTTTGCATGTTTCAGTCAGTACAAATAGGTTACATTCATAAACTTTGGCCAAAAGTATGGAGACCTGAAAATCTTTGAGTAAAATTGATTGTTCATTTCAGCCCATGTATACAATTTATATTTCCCCCGTCAGTGCAGATAGGTTAGTACTTTGGCCCCAGGCAAGGTGTAAGGTAACTGTGTCAAAATGCAATAGGAACCATATTCCATATCCCAAATTTTAACCAATTAACTCGCTAATTTCACGAGTAAACTTTTTCAGTTGAGTGTACAAAGTTTTCTTAGTAAGCAAGTACAAAGGAAAAAAAGACCTAAAATCTATAGATAGAATGATATGTCTGTATTAGGCATTGTGTGATAAACTTCGCATGCAATTTCCTTAGCAAGGCATCACACTGGTAAGATTTAACTTCGTTTACAGACTTCGCTTTTTGTCCTGGATGTTTTACCGTCACATGGCATCTCTAGATGTTGTAGCAAGCAACGAAAAAAGCAATTTAGCCTCGTAAACGTCTAGCTTATCTTCACTCTATTCTTTTTTTTCTAACTGGCAAATGACCTTGGCCTATCTACCCCTGAACCGTTCATCTTTGAGCTGGTAGCTTGCCAAAACCCAGGCTCACCCTAATCACTATTACGTGAATGTCAGCCCTCATATTTCGTCACGCTGAGAAGGATCGAGGGGAGGAGAAATGATAGGTGTAGTGCTTATTTAGTTCTTGGAATTAGCTCTTTGCGAATGTCCGAGATTAAAGCACCACAAATAAGAAATGATAACTCTCTTGTCTAATATTTGTACATGTAGATTTTCGTCAAATTACTAGCTTTATAGATTGAGTTTAAAGAGGTTTTTTCTGTACACATTTTAAACATATTATCTTTAAAATGGTTTAAAAAGAGCTCACTTAAGGTTTGCGTCAGCTTTTTTATCTTCCTGCCGAACCATTGTCCAAAAATGTGTACAGAAATTTCGACAAGGTGTCTTGTTATGATAATTAGAATGATGGTCACAATATGGCACAAACTGTATTCATGAATATTACGCCTGCTGTGGTTTTTCTTGCTACTCGCTGTTAACGAAACGACAACCTCTTTAATTGACACACAAACGGACATTTTTTTGTATGAGGGTTGTCACTCAAACAAATAATATGCGTAGATCTATGCGTTTTTACAAATTTCAGTCTTTCTTCAAAACCGCAGGAATCGGAGACTTGTATCAAATTTCTTAATTATGTAGATCTTAAGAACATAAATATAAGTTTCGAAAGTAATAACATTGCATGAAGACCAAAGTGGGAGAAAAAAGTCGTAAAATTAAAAAAAAAGTCCTCATCTTTACAAATGACCTGTTATTTTTCGAATGTTTCTAGCCACCTAAAAAACTGTTAAAAACCAGAAAGTTTCAAGTCGGAAGTGCGGGCTGAATAAGAGAAATTATTACGTGCGTAGTGCTAAAGCTCATTTTCTATTGTATTTTTTACTAACGCGGCCTATATCCTTTTTTATTGTCAAGTTGTCTTTTCAATGCACTCGATTTATCACCCCTTTAGTATTTTTTTCGCAATGTAGCTGACTATTAACAGAAAGAAACGCGAAAATAGAAATACGCATTTGAGCACAAAAAAAGTTTACACCAGGGTAGATGTCGTGTTTTACCATTTAAACTTCAAAGAGACGTTTAATGACGGATGCGTCCTATTAATTGCGTCGCGCTTGGTTTTAGCCTTCTGTGATAGATCTAGGTTTTTATGGCAGGTTAACTAATTATCAAAGAAACTACCGGTATTTATTTCTAAAAGATGACCATCTGGTTCCCAAATTGGCTATGTCTCGAAGCTACTACTCGTGTTTAAAAAATTATAGTTCAGGAAGCGATAGACAATTTAGGCTCTCCAGACTTCGTCATACACGAAAGCATTCCAAGTAGTCACCTAGCCGCAACCATGTTCCGTATCCTAAAAATATGTCAACTGTATTTTAAAAAGCATGTCAAGCTTAAAAAACACTTTTCTGATGTTTACTCGTATGTCATATTTGATGAGCTCATCCACTAAATCAATAAGTTTGTCCTTATTATTTGAGCATGTGGGACGACCTCATGTGCAATTTTTTTCGAGACTCAAGGGTCCAACTACTCACAACATCATTTACAGCCGTAGATTTTAACAGAGTAATGTTCACCATCAGTTTCAACAGTTACTCCGCCATGTATTCCTTCCATTATGTATAAAACCGTTGCTCACAGTAGCTATCATATGGCTTCCAGGTTTAACCGGTCTTAATCGTGAGTGACTATCTAGTAATTCAAGGCATTTATTAGTAGTGTGGTCTATGAGTACGCTGAAATGACCTCTGAAATGGCTGGAGCCAAGGCGACTGGATGAAAGTTGATTTAACATTGGAAATTACGATTTGTTTCAAGAAATACCTCTTGCCAGCTTTCTCATTACTAATCGGGCAGTACTGCACATCTATTAACATGCAGTATTGGCACGTCCAGCTGATGATCCAATCACTCTTTTTTTTTAGTTCGCTGACATACTGTTTTCAGTTGGAAAAGAATAGAATAAGTTTAAATTATACGGGTTCTTTTCGGATGTCTTTTCTATAACACGAAGTGAACAAGTATCAAACATCCCTAAAATGTGTTGTATTGTTATATTTGACCAAATGTAGGAAAGTTATGTGGCGTTAGTCTACGCGCACCTGAGTATTTGCGTGTGTATGTTTGTTAATGTGTGAGTCTATGCGAGTATTTACATCTGGAAGATATTATCTCCAGTTTTTACCGGAGTAACAAATGCCTGGCCCCTGACCGATACGCTCTGGAGGTGAACCGATTCGTCAGATAAATTTCACGGCCCTGTCTACCACTAGATCTACGTCTGGCACGCAGACAAATAGGGTGAAATATTAGCCATAATTCATCTCCTTTCCAAAGATGATAGAGACAATAGAGCCTCGGCACAAGCCTAACTATGCAGCATCCTTGCTGAGCGAATTGCTATAAGCGCCTTATCAAAAGGTTTGATAGTTTGTTAAAAGACATGATTTCACAAATGTTTTTAACTTTCATACTTTCGTACATAGGGTTCATCTTAATAATTTTTGCGGACGCACCAGACAACAATTTTCTATGTTTTGTTTCAGTCAATTGGGACTCATAGACTGTCTTAGTCTCCTAAAATGGGCGATGTAGTAATGGTAACCGTTTATGTTTTTATTTAAATGAAATACTATTTAAATTTAAATCACTGAATTTAAACTCTTTGTAAAGACTTTGACTATAGGGGACTTTTAGGTGATATAGCCACCCAGTATAATTCCCTTTGAAAAACTTAGGGGACATCAAATTGAACTATGTACATCAGGTAGAGTCGATAATAATGCTAGTTTGGAATCAGAATTTTTTTTATAAAGCGTTACAAATATATAATTTAGTCATTTGACTTAAAATAATACATCTCGAGATACCGAAACGCTCATTTTTTTTCTTTCAATAAAAACAGAACTTAAACTGCGACATCAAAACTGTACGGCTTATTAGATTTTGTAATTCTTTTTTTTATAATAACAAAGTTATCGGGTGTTTGAAAACAGCTTAGCTATAATTCAATACGTTTTTTCCTGTCCATTTAAATTAATAAAAAAAAGAATACATGCGGTGATTTTTTTACACTTCTATATGAAATTTATTTTTTCTTTATCTCTCAAAGAAAGTATCACGTGGTTTATACTTTTTTAATTGTTCTGACCAATATCTCAGTATGATTACGTGAATCTTGGAAAAACACTCTTTTGCATTCCTTCTTTTGGATTAGGCACTTTTTGTGTGTGACGCATCGCAGTAGGAAAGTTACACACCTAAAAAGGTCTTATGGATTTTTTTAAATTCAAAATTGAGCACCCACAGT
>BMAT01006347.1:121619-133710 GCA_019649035.1 Elysia marginata
GCCTAGTCTTACCTTATTTTTATGCGACACCGTGTTTCTCGCCGTCCGGTTACATATAGGTTAGAATATATACTGACCGCCAAAAGAAACGCAACATCGAATCTTCAATATATATTACTGAAAATTTTAAGGAATTAATAGAGACATGTGATATATCATTTTAAAGGTTATTTATTGCTTTTTCAACTAAAAAAACGCCACGTTCATCGGTGGCCTCTGAGAACAAAGAAATTAGATTAAAACAACAGACCCTCGATAAAGAAGATTTTATAAAAACAGGATACCATTAGTAAAATTCCACAATGCAAACTATACAGCAATTTTGATCACATTTTCTGCATACCCGTTCAGTAGATAAGTCTTTAGAATTTAATTACAAATCAAGACAGGCTCCGGCTAATAATGTGTGTGTCCCCCTTGGGCTTCCAGTACAGCAGCACCTCATCAAAGATACTCCACCCCACCTGCCGTGTTCCCTAACGCAATCTGCTTGGTATCTTTCACCACTTTTTCTCCATACACGTACACGGCCATCAGCATGGTCAATGCAGAGTCGAGATTCGTCACTGAATACGACACTTCGCCATAGGATGCGATCCCACACGGCATGTTCCGGGGCCCATAGCGTACGTTGGTGTCGGTGACGCTGGGATAGGATGGGGCCGATGTATGGGCGACGAGCACGTAGGCCAGAGGTAGATAAAGGTCTTCTGTGTTTACACTTATACGTTGATTATTTCTTCCTCTTGTCTGACGCGATGAAGCTGAAGCTGAAAGAAATCTGTTGTTCATATGATTTCTGACAAGGTTTCTGTCTTGTCTCTGCGTAATGCTCCTAGGCCTCCCAGAACGGGGCCGATTACTCACCGTATCCGCCTCATGTAGATGTCGTTTGATTCTGAAAAGCGTCATCCTGTTTACATTCATACGGAGGGAAACTTCACTGATAGGAAGACCTGCTTGAAACAGTCCTAAAGCACGATGACGATCAATTTCAGATAAGCGTGGCATTTTGTAAAAATAAAATCGTTAAATTCTAAAAATGGCGAATAATTATTAGGCACCTTGTAAGGTACCCTTGTGTGTAATTTCAAGAATCTCGACCACGTGGTTTTTCTACACGCATGGATTTTACATTTTTTACAGGGTATCAGAAAATCGCTCACCTTGACTGGCAAACCACGCACGGGACTCGGGAGTGTGCTTGAACTCATGTTCAGATGTGTTACTACTCACAACACACAAAAAATCAACTCACCAACCTTTCTGTAAAGCGTCAATGGGCGCGAAAATAAGGAATGTCATGTTGCGTTTCTTTTGGCGCTCAGTATATGAAATAAACTATCTTATGGTATTGACCTGTAGGTGGTTCCAGGCCAGTCACTTTGAACACCTGACGGAGATTATGCTATTTTTAGATCTGCATAATTATACTACTTCGTCATTATTCACTACAGTTGATTGCGTTTGGAAATTTTGCAGCAAATTTACCTGAGCAGAGTCACGTCATTTTATACGTAACCCCGTGTAAGATTCGATACGTTTTTTTTTGGCATCAATTCTGAAACTGTGGTAAAAAATGGTATGCGTTCAAGTGAAAAAAAAGAGAAAATATTAAACGTTTTCCAGTCTCGAGACCTCTCACGTGGCGCCGCATGTGGAAGAAAACCCGGAGAACTACCGTCATAATCTTGTTTTATTGTTTTCTTCCGCTAGGCTTTTCCTTTTTTTATCTAAGACATGATCAGCTAGGAGTCGTATCATTCATATTTTCCGACTTTTAAAATCTCTCATATATATTTTTGTTAACATTATTTTTTTTGCACTGCTGTGATTGTACTTGTTTTTAGATTTTCAAAAAAACAGGCGAAAGAGGAAGGGGTGGGAGAAGGAGTGTAGGGTTCAAAGAAGGTTTTATTCCGCCACTCGTTTTGAGTATGAAGTGTGGGATGCGATGTGTGAAAGTCCCTGACCCCGAGTGAGTGCACATTCTCACAGAAATAGCTCACCGCTCCTGCTCACTCTTCATTGACAACTAGCCAAACCTATGTCTACTTGATCGCGTGCTAGTAATTTATTTTACTTATTTTTTTATCCTTCTCTTAATACAATGTTTATTTTTCTGTTTCCTAGCTGAGCTCCAGGGGTTTTCCCCACTTTGCAAACAGAGAGGAAATGTTTCAGGATCGTGCATGTCACAGTCGTAACTACTTTTACTGTTTTCTTTTCCTTTTCCAATCGAAATGAATGTTGCTATTTTTTTGTTGAGGCTTGAAAATTTTAACGTATTTCGTTGCCAGTTATGCGGCTAGTTTAAAGCTGGGGGGCTAAGAAATTTGTGTCTTTGCCTGCGTGTTAACTTGTCATATACCACTAGGTAGTCGGGGATATAAATTAGTTATCAAGCCCCGGCTAGATACTGTCTCTTTATGTGCCATTTAAGTATCAATTAGTATTTTAAACGATAATGTTTAATTTTCCATCATTATCTGAGGAAGCAGTGACCTGGCGGTGGTTTATTACGTCTGAGTCAAGGGCTAAGCTATCAACCAAGAAGGTAATGATTTAATTCAGAAATTTATAAATGATCAGTGCGCAATAATACTTTTCACCACTTAGAACCTCTGATAAAAAAAAAATAAAGTCAGTAAATAGACTCACTGCAGGGCCCACGGGACCCATTAGCCAATCGTCTCTTGAAAACCCCACGGTACCTATGGGCGTCGTTACGTCATACGCTCTCGTCGTCCACACGCAAGGTATCGTATGCTCATTTATTATAAGCCATAGTCCAAAAAGTGGCGTCTAGTTACACACAACTAATGTTTTTTAGCAAAGCTTATGGGCATACGATGTTGCTATACAATGATATACCATTGTATCCTCCATACATATAGGTCGACGTCTTCATGTATAATATCAACGAACAAGGGGAAAACTCGGTATAATCCTGCATGGTGTTATTTCCGTATTTAGGTACAAATGTGGTGGCCAGTGTACCAAATACCTACGTAGAAAACAGGCTATAGAAACTTACACAAAATAAAAAAATATGTATGTGACTTGAAGCAAACTGTCATCAAGTTTAGAGCAGGTATTCATTTCGCATGTTTTTATAACACGTTTCCTAGACGTTTTAAAACTAAAGTAATGTTACAAAATAACGTTGCATGTTTGAAAAAAATACAAGTCAAGAGAAAGTAGGTTTTCAGGTATATTCTACATACTTTGTTTGCCAAGGTTTACCAAGTTACAAGTGTGCAGTTTCTATAAACCTGTTTGAAAAGAGAGAAAGAGAAAGAGAGTCACAATTGATTTTGTTATGACGTTGACTTTACCCATCTTTCTCCGCTATAGACTACCTGTATTGACTGCAAAAATAAAAAAAAACAAAACCTGTCAGAATAAGTTATTTACCCTAAAATAATTTGAACCGAATGTTCTGATAATATAGGCAGGAACGTGTTCCTTTTTTATGGGTGTTTAAGACATGTTTTTTGACTAATTGCCTTTTTATTTCTCTGAGATTGTTTTTAAACACTTCTCGACTTACATTGTAAGAATGAAAGTCAGTACCCTTTTTTTTGAAGCCATACGTGTTCAACCGAAACATGTCCTGTTTTTTTTTTTGATTTAGCAAGGCTTTTTAGATATTTTTATATGTTAACACAATTAACATCGTTTCAAAATATGCTCTTGCTAACTTAAAACATTAGTTTCCGACAGTTTATCTTTTAAACTTCAAGGTAGTTCTGTTTTTAAACACTGTATTTTAGAAAAAAAATCGCATTATATGAAAACGTAAATGGGCTTGCAATAATTATGGTTTTTTTTAAGAATTATATTTTTGTATGTGTAATAAATAAATAGAGTCACTTTTTCCGGTGCGGGGGGTAAGGATTGGGGGGAATCATGCGCAGACGAAGAGTCTGTGTATCTTTTTTCTGTTTTTAATATGCAAAGTATGCTACACTTTGACCTTAATTTCAAATGCACTGGTGTTTCTTATGGCAAAGTACTAATTGATCGTGAAATAAAGTCAAAGCTTTTAATGTACATAAAGAGCATCAGGAAGAGTAGGGTGCATATCTGAGTGAACCAGATGAAAATTATCTGTCACAAATTGCTCTGACCTATTTTAGGTAAGAGCCCTTCAAATGCAATAAATCTGTTTTACAGGTAATATTTTTCATAGCTTCAATTTCATTTTTTTAATCAGTATAGGTAATTTTTTTTAGGTTTTTGGAGGCTATAAATATGTAAAATACTTAAAAAATAAAATGACAATTATAGCTTGGTGCTGTAAAAGCTCTTGCACCATCACGTTTCTTTTATACTTATGTATTTTTAATTTGTTTTCTTTCACAAAAACGTTCTTTCTTTTCTGCAGTGACAGATCGAATTACAAACTGGACAGCGTGATCGTGCCACGATAAATCAGAATGGATCAGGACATTTGGAGTTTGAATTTTTGCTGGGTTTACTCGGATAAAAAGTGTTGAACTCGCTTGCGGTGAGTATAGACTAGATCGTCTCATAAGCCACCAAGATCATGTTTTCAACAATGACCAAGGTCCAGTTCATAGACAAGATGATAATGTGAGACTGTTTAGCTCTATAAATTTTTAGTCTGATGGATATTGTGATTTTCTGTGCGTGTAAGGACTGTTCACTTTAATGTGTTTCTGGCATTCTGAATAATATGTTACTTTTGATCCTCGATAAAATTAAAGTCAAAGCTTCTAGCTTAAATTTTAGCGTATCCCGGTTTTCCTTAATTTTCTTTATTCTGAGACCTAATTAACTCACTATATAGATAAACTGAAACAATTCACATAAAACTATATTGATACGTTCAGGGCTAAGAAAAAACAATAAACAAAGGGCGGTATTTAAAGTTTAAAACGTGCGATGTTTAGGGCAATGAGTTCCTTTTCATACCCGACTAAATTAAGGACGTCTACTTTTTGTTCATTAGGGTATAAAGGCAACAAATATTCATCAGGAAAGTCGGGTTTCACGTTTCTTATTCCTAATTACTCCATGCTAGTTGTTCTTGGCTTTTAAGGTAATAGGAAATTACCATCTGAGGTCAGACTTTGCGCTTGTATTTATTTATACAAGACTTGTAGGGAATAAACATGCTAAGTTATTTGTTTTAAAGTTTCGGTTTTAAAAGGAAAGAAGCAAGCATTGTTTCATGGTTTCATTTAAGTGTGGATTCGTAATTAATGTTTTTAATAAGATGAGATACGCCACAGTCTATCGCTTGGGAAAAAGCGTTACATTTTGCAGAAACAAACATTAGCCGCATTGATTTTATTTCGTATCGCATTGATATGTAGGGGCAATGACCGTGGTCCAAGTGTTGGCTTAATTGTGTGACAACTTATACTTTTTTTCATCAACAAAAAAGGCAAAGTACAGAGTACCACTTGTTGCACCGAATAAAAAAATCAACTGGAAATTTCCGCAAAGTTTCCATTGAGAAACTGACGGCGGCCATATTGTATCTTAATTTTTTCATCTGGCTAGCCTAACCAAAAAACAGCAACCATTTTCCACCAATCCAATATGGCCAGCGTGGCCTACAACTTTATGACGGTCGATCCAAACGCTCACAGCAGACGCTACGAGGATAATTCTACCAACGATCCCAGGGATAATCGCCCGTTACCAGATCCTGTAAGGGAGTACTCGAGCAGCTTAGGGCGGGTCGGCCTTGACCCTGCGCGTCGCCAGAGCAGCGTAGTGGTCGACATGGCGGCGGGAGGCGGGGGTGGCGCAGACGCTACGGCCTCCATGAAAAGACGGAGAGGCCGGAAGAAGAGTTCCTCGGCAGCAGCTGATAAGGTCAAGGACAACAAAGTAAGTACACTACTTCCGGGCAAATGTTGACATGGAGATTTGCCCCTGCTTTCTTTAATCAAAGTTTCCAACACGACTCATTTATTTCCTTTTTTGACCTACCTTTTTCAGTTGTGTTTTGTAGGTTTGCAAACCAGGTACTACATTAATTTAAGAATCGAATGGGAAATATTTTTTTCCAATTTTGAATTTATGTGTTCTTTTGTTGTTTTCATTGCTAGGTTTGCTGATTATGCTGCATATGGTCAGCATAATAAAAACGTGCTCATACCCTGTATACTTAGTCTTCACGTTAAAACAGTTATTTGAACTCTTTAGCGCACCTTTTCCTTTAACAAATGGCATTCTGAAAAAACTGTATCATTTTTTTCACTACCGTCATTTTTTTGTAAACTTTGTTTTCTTGCGTTTGCATAGACTCAAATATGTTTCTGCTGCACTCAACCCCTTGGTTTAAAGTATTTGAATGCAGGTGCATAAAGGGATTCTAGTTTTAAGGGGGAAAACTAACCAGACACATTTAAAACCACTGGGCACCGTTATTTTATACTGTGTGCTCTGCCCAGAGAAAGCTGAACTCAAGCCAACCATTACCATGTATAGATATTCTGTAAGAAGAATCAGAGCAATTATTTTAAAAGATCGTATGTTAATAATTATTTAAGAAATAGCTTTTTTCGTAAACAGCAGATTTGTTAAACATATTTAAAGAAGACGCACTTTTTGCTGTAAAAATAGTCTTAACTTTCTACTAGGCAAGTATACTTCCATCTATTGCCTTGCGACATTTCTGCATAATTCTTTAATACAAGTCACAATGACTAAAATCTCTGAAAACAGTATGCAGTGAGGAATGGAACAAAAGAAAGTACAGTCATTCTGTTATAACGGTTCTCAAATTATCATCGAAGCGGATTTTTTTCTCACAATACTGTGCCTTTACTACGTTATATTTTCTTACATGAAACTTTCTTGCCGTGTTTCTTTAAAAAAATGGAAAGGAAAGCGAAGAGCGCTGTTTGTCCTATTCAAGTTAGATTTTTTTATCCGGTTTGGTCTACCAAAAAGTTATCAAAGCTACCTGCATAAACTAGTAATAAATCATAAATCGCTTTTTGGTTTCTGAGATATATTCCTGCAATAAGCCAGCAAAGCAATTTTTAAGTTGACATGTTAGGCCGACACCAAATTGATTTCTTTTTTTTTTTAAATTCCTGCAACATACTTAGTTGATAAATCTATTTACCTATCTGTAAATGTCTTTTCTCAAAGTTGAAGAACTCGAATGTTTCAATTTTTACCTTAAAATTTGTACGTGTTTGGAACGAGACATTTTCTGAGCTTCCAAACATTAAAATTTGTCTTATGAAATTTATCAATACTTAGTGCGAAGATAATTAAACTATTGTTGACTTGTAGATAAAAAAAGAAGGAAAAAACCCTTTTTATCAGAAGAGAATATTCGACTTCCCGACTAAATCGCGCTGGACGCGAAACATACGTAAGTTAACTACCTGTACCACCATATTTCATATCCTTTCTCTCCTTCTCAACTTTTGCATCATCTCCTCTTAAGGTCACTTTCACACCTCCATCTTTTACCCAATACCTATTTGTCCTAGAGATTAGTGTTTGCGTGCTGTTCTTCATGTCTCATAAGTTCCATAAAATGTTTTCCATATGTCCCGTGTGCACCAGTTGACCTTTAGAATATAATCTACGTAGCTTTAAGATTGCTTAGCGCAGTAGCAGTTTTTGTGTGAATAGTATCTTCTTAGCACCAGATAATTCTTGCTTTCGAAAAAAAGCCTCATATTATTTTTTTTTACAATTTTTATCTTGGTTCCAAAATATTATCATATCGGAAATGAGATTAAAGCGCCAATTCTTGTTCCTTTTAAAAACTTCCTCTATGAATTCAGTTGCTTAATAGCAAAGCGATAAATCTGTGCTCTTTTCTAATTCTTGATTGTAGTCACCTTCGGCAAAACGGCCTGGTGATTAATAAAATAAAAGAGATTTCAGTAACAATAAAAAAAAGGGGACATTTTAACATTTTTTTGTAAAAGCTTTTTTGAAAACTGCTTTAGGAAATGTAATGGTCACCCCTACTTGAGTCAATATGCCTAGTTTATTTCCCATGTAAGGTACAATTCAATGACATTCAATATTTCCCGAAACTTTGTCTTACTTCAGATTATGGGATTTGGTGTCTCCTGGTCTCAATCGATGAGACGCATCAACAAAAAATGTCCACTTAAGTTTTTACATTTACCAGTTCAAAATTATTTTGTATTAGAAAACAATATGTGTACGTAGCGCTCAAACAAAAATGAGTATGTATGTAGTGTCGACTTATTTCATGAAGTAGGCATTTTCGAGAATGTGGTTAAATTTTCACTCTAAAAACGTTTTTGCAAAATTTGTAAGTTTATGATGTTATCCATCGTATCCACTTATAACCATGAAGAAAAGTTAAAATGTATTTCAACTTTTAGAATATGAAATAATTGGTCTTGGTGTCTCCACCTCTTTAAAAAATTAGGCCATTTGGATTCCTTGTTTTTCAAGACCAATAACTCAACACCTAATGAAAATATAAAACATAACACTTTCAACATCTTTGAGACAATTTAAACAGCTTTCCAACGAGGTGTCTAACTTTACATCACAAAAAATACTTCAAGACTCTTTAGTGAGACCCATTCACATAATATCTTTACATGCCTAATATGTGTATACTTTAACCCACGCCCCAAAATACCCTACTTCAATCATAACATTTATAATCTTTTTAATGCTTATAGGCTTGTATCTCTACACGGCCTGCATTGATTTTCTATTAAGATTAATTACATTACTGTCAATGCATTGCTCAAACAACACGCAACAAGGTAATCAAGGGAACTAAGCCTGCATTTAGTTTAGTCATTGTTGACAAAGTTATGCTCACCGGGCACCATATTAAACCTGCGCTATAGTGTTCATGATCTATGTTCATGATCTCTCTATCTTCCCGCCTCTCTATCTTTCACTCTCTCTTCTCCGTCACTCTCTGACTCTGTCTCTCTGTCTCTCTATCTCTTTTATTTCCACAAGCCTTTCATAGTGTACCGACATGCTTACAAACGAAACATTCTGTTGTGTCGTTCACTAACCCTCGTATAGATGTTCCTGTTTAGCCAACTCCCAGCTAGCTCTCATTATATGAAGATAATTAGTCTAGACATGTCCAGCACTAAGGTGGCTAGTTTCTCACGGTTTCAGTCCAGAGCATGCACAGTAGTTTTAAATCTCCTAGTTCTAGTTAGTCTGTTACGGTACGCTCTAGAGCTAGGACGTGTTTCAACCCTAAGCTTCTAAGCTTCTATTTCCTATACGTTATCCGCATATACTCATATCATTGTGAACTACTATATACGTTATATCTACTTGTAATAAAGTCTACAATATATATCCTGAAAGTCTTATCTCAGAGTGCTTTATTGATATTGTTAAATCCCACGCACAGATATAACAATTGGCGACGAGGATATTTATATTTTTTCGCGGACATAACGTAGTTATTACTTATTCTTCTGTGTGCTTCTACAAGTGACTATGGCAGAGAAAACATCGATTCCTCTACCGAAGGAATACTTACCGTACCCTGGCGAACCAGTCTTGCCATTTAAACTGTGGATAAAAGTTTTTGATAATTTTCTTCACATGCGAGATGCGTTTCGAGACAGTCCAACGACAGATGAACAGAAGAACCGATTCCTGTACAATCTACTGGGCCTCGAAGGCATACGCATCTTCAGTGCACACCCTATGTCGGATAACTTATCTTCAGCCTCTCACAAAGACTTTCGAACTGCAGTGGTGGCATTGTTCCAGAAGCCTGTAAACCCACTTAAAGCCTATTTTGACTTTGAGCGGCGAAGACAGGCACCGACGGAATCGACTACCGACTTTGTGACAGCGCTGAGGTCGTTGATGTCTGATTGCGACTTTGCGGGTCGCGAGAATCATCACCTCGCTATCCGCATAGTCTGCGTGTGTCATGATACGGAGACACAGAAAAGGTTGCTGGCGCTTCCATCCATCGACCTCGACGAGGTGATAAGTATAATGCAAGCGGACGAAACTGCATTACAGAGCGTCGCAGCAATCAACAACGGCAGCGTCCCCTATCAAGCCAACAAGCTGAGACGGGAGCCATCTGTTAAATCATCGCCGAACAGACCACGAAAGCCGACTCGTCCTGCACAGCTGACGTGCAACAACTGCGGTCGCACCGGACACAGGTCACGTGATCCGACCTGTCCGGCAAATGGAAAGAACTGCAATGCTTGTGGAAAAGCCAACCATTTCAGTTCGGTTTGCCAGTCGAAGCCTCTGACGCAGCGCCAGAGCAACAACAAGCTGAAAGCTCTACGCAATAATTCAGGCGCTGTCCACAAGCCATTCCACCACACCATTGAGCTCCTCAGTGGTGCAAGATACGTCAAATTCTCCGCCGAGGTCGACACGGGCGCAGAGATTTCTGGTGTGACTGAAAATTTCTACAAAAAGAATTTTCAACACCTACCTCTTCTTCCGCCTGCCAATCTTCGAAACTTCGACGGGTCTACATTCTCCAAAGCGTCAATGGGTCGTTTCATAACGCACGTCAGGCACAAAGGCACAGTGATAGCAAACGAATTTCACGTACTTCCGTCACTGTGTGCCGCTGTCATTGGCCGCGATCTTATTCAACGACTGAGTCTCCACATCGAGGGTGCACCGATGAAGGTGAGTGCCTTAAATGCTCACAATCATCATGTCCTCTCTGATTTTCCGCGTCTCTTGTCAGATGAGCTTGGCACGTTTCCTGATTACGAGCACGTCATTACAGTCACCGACGACGCAATGCCATCAGCCAAAAAGCTACGTCTGTTCCCCTATCATGTCGTCAAGCAACGGAGAAAGAAGTCGCCCTTATGGATAAAGTTGGCATCTGGGAGAAAGTGGACAAGTCACAGTGGGTCCATCCACTGGTAACTGTGAATAAACCGAACGGCGAGGTCAGGACTACTACGGACCTCTCGCCACTTAACAGGTATGTGACACCTGACCGTTTTCCGCTCCCCAACCCAAAAGATCTGTTTTTGGAGTTGCGAGGCGCTTCAGTTTTCAGCAAACTTGATTTACGCAAGGCATTCTTTCACGTCGTGCTTGCCCCTGAGTCCCGCAGTCTCACTACGACTCTGACTCACCAAGGTCTTCGCCAGTACTGCCGACTTCCCATGGGTCTCAAGGATTCTGCTTCAGTGTGCCAGCGCTTAGTGTCGCAGACTTTGGCTGGTTGCCCCGGTACCATAGCGTACATCGATGACATTCTCATCTTCGGTTCCACTCAAGCGGACCACGACCGTCATCTCAGAGACGCTCTTCAACGTCTGGAGAGCAAAGATTTTTGCTTGCAAATATCCAAGTGCGAGTTCAGTGTTTCTCGCATCAACTTCTTGGGTCACATCATCTCCGCCGATGGTATCACGCCCGACCCCAAGAATGTACAGCCAATCCTTGATGCACCTACACCAAAAACCCTGAAGCAAGTTCAGTCATTCCTAGGTATGGTAAATTACTACCATGACTTCATCAAAAATTTGTCAACAACAGCTGAGCCTTTGCGTCGCCTCACTCGCAAAGGCGTGAAGTTTCACTGGTCGACAGAGTGCAGCCAAGCATTCGAACGGCTTAAAAGTGACATTGCAGGTGAGGTCAGAAATTTTATCTTCGACCCCAATGCCCCTACATTTGTCACCATAGATGCTTCTGATGTCGGCCTTGGAGCTGTTCTGAGCCAACGTCAGCATGGACGAGAGGTACCCATCGCTTACGCCTCTCACACCCTTCAGCCGCGGGAGCGATCTTTTGCTACCAACGAGAAAGAAGCATTAGCCTGCATCTGAGCCTGTGAAACCTGGGAGAAATATCTCGCCGGACGACCCTTCACGCTCCGCACTGATCATGCAGCCCTTGCGTCGCTTCTCCAGCGCACAACCGACACAAGAAAGTCTGCCAAGTTCTCACGTTGGCTGGAAAGACTGTCAGCTTTTGACTACAACGTTGAGTACCACAAGGGCTCACGTAATCTCGTAGCAGACGCTCTGAGTAGACTGTCTCTCGGATCTACTCAGACCGCTCTACAAAACTCTGCTAACGACATGATCATTCGTGCTTTGAGCACACATGA
>BMAT01006351.1:12852-26380 GCA_019649035.1 Elysia marginata
TGACTCCTTCTGCTCATCTGTCAGCAAATGTGAAACCCATAAAATTTTGGAAACTTCTTCTTATTCAGTTTGTTGATTTGAACTCTAAACACGGGCGTTCTAGACATCGATGTTTCCGTAGTTATCTCCTCACAAGTTTTTCGTCTGTCATCACTCAAATAAACGAGAACTTCGAAAATGTTTGCATCCCCGCATGCAGTCACAGGTCGGCCAGGACGAGGTTCACCTTCCATGCCATCTCGTCCCTCTGAAACAGCTTTTACCCACTTTCTTACCGTCTGAATAGAAGGAGCATTTTCTCCTAAAACAGTCACTAGATCTTTTTGAATGCATGGTGCATCTTTTCCCCCCAAAAAAAACAAAAAAAATTCTCTGATGACACGGATGTCATATCATGAAAAATTTTGGTGTGCCGGTGAGCTTTCTATTATGCCGGCCATTTTGCTACAACGGACTTCAGAAAAGTATATGCTATTTTGTATCCTTTCAATATAGAGCCACAAAGTTTCAATGGAAATTTCCAAAAGGTTTGATCCTTCAGTGTGCCAAATTTCATGTATATAGGTTAAGCGGTTTTGATTTTATAGAGTAGGGAAACTTATTTATGAAACGGACCTCGTAGCTTCGGCACCACATAACTTATATTACATCGCCATTACGTTTAAAAAAATCATAGCGAAAATTTTTGCTTAGTCTCCTTAAAGAACTTGCTAACTTCAAGAGGAAGATCCAAATCGCACCAAAGACAACCATTGAATCCGGAAGCACACCAAGACTCAGCAATGCAGATCAAACACAGAGAACAAAATTAATGATAACATTGAAGGCATTTCTCATATGAACCATAGGTCTAGAGATCAGTATAAATAGTGGAGGCAGCCTATGCGCAATTAAACGATTGGAAGATTTTTAAGGTATGAAACTAGCAGTGGATACAATTTCACTACTCTATCGACTTTAAAGAGACTTTTGACATGATGGGATGTGGTCAACGCTGGAAAAGTTCGATGTCGACAGGGACCTTGTCATATTAACCCAAGCAATGAAGTCCTTCTCAACAAGTAACTAGACAAATCTTTCTCCATCATTGCTTACGATGTCTTTGGAGCATATAATGCAGATGACACTTAAAACTTATAACATCGCCATAATATCTAATGTTGGCAGACTTTTACGATTTGCTGATTACATCGATCTTATGGCAGCACCAACCACAAGCTTCAGGCCCTGATCGACAAACTCTCACAAAGTGCGGCCACATTAAGTTTAGAATGAAAATAAACTCGGAAAGGGTCTAAAAGATATTGGCCAAATAAACGGAAGTCCAAACTATGATTGTAATAAAAAAAAAAAACGATACCGAACTGGAAGAGGTATCGGGGCTAAAAAACCTATCATCCTTTTTCAACAATGATGGAACACGCAGAAAAAAAATCTGCCCTCGGACTATAGCCGTGGTGTCAAAAGTAATACCAAGACTCCAAATTTGCATGTACACTGTCAAAAGTCAGGCTTGTAGATACTTAGTAATATCCCGACCATTGCAATCTATGATTGCAAAACTCGTATATTGAATGATTCTGATCTAAATCTACCTACTGTTGCGGAATTGTGCATAAAAATTGGTGTGAAGAGCGTTTTTCAAGCTGCGTAATACTTTTACTATCGCGCACCATGGTACATGGTGTTTCTAAACTGTGACCTAGATTTAGGTCAGAGCCACTGCGCATCCAGGCCCTCACAATCAAATTAATATTTCTCGGAAAAACTACATACGTGTTAAAGAGAACACAAAACAAACGATCTAGATATCTCGCTACGATCAACCTGGGTTAAACATAGCTCACGGGCAATTCAAATTAATGTACAATAACACATTATGGGTTGTCTAGAGTGTTGTCTAGGTCAATAATCGTGACGAAATCACTGTATAGCCCCACCACAAACTATATCCTTTTATAAATAGACACTGGACCTTTAACTCACAAATAGGAATAGAAACGGGGATTCTCCTTTCTCCGCACTCATATGCCACCGCCTCCGCAAACTCGCAGCTCTCATTCTTTGGCCAGTACAGGGTTCCATCGGAGCAGCGCTGCTCAGCAACCATCGTCCCGTTTGCGCATGACAGGAACTTGGAGCAGTCGTCAGGATGCGGGTTGTTCCCTGATCTTTTCAAGCACCTTGGGTCTGCTACAAGTGATAATAAATAAAGAAATATCATGCGAAATTCTCACGGCCTTAATCCTCACACTTGATCTTCGCTGTTCCACATAAAGAGCAAGAACAATCTTACATGTTTATTCTTCCAATGTGCCATAAATAACAAGCCCATAAATCCTGTTCACTTTATTCCTATAACTTAAAGACGCATTATATCGTGAAAAAGAGGGAAAGCGAAAGAGGGAAAGAATACTTAGTAACGCAATACAGTATTTTGCCTCAAGAAAAATATTTCCAGAATAAGCATTTAGTACTTTTCATGCGTTATGGGCCCGCTCAGGCGCACGAAGCCCATAGGGGAGAAAATCCAGACTGGTCATCTAAAAATAGACACACTGGTGGGCTTACGGCACCCGTCAGCCAATCGTCTGTTGTGAAACCCATGCTGCCTATTGGCGTTTTAGGTCATACGTCATGTCGTCGTCCACGCGCAAGATGTCTAATGACACTGAAACAAGTTTTGTCCTATTTCTACCTCTGTGATGATCATGGTGAGGGGTGAGGCGGGTGGTGAAAAATTTTCCCGCCCCACTACGTTAATATGATGTCTGTCTATCTCTTTTTCTTCCTTATCTTGGTTTATCCTAATCCAAAAGACAAGTCTTTGACAAACAGTTATTACTTATAACTAACTTAAAACAAAACAAACAAAAAATTATTATGACCAGTGGCTTTTCCTTTAGGCCCAGTTAGGAGTTGATTCCTTGCATGTTATGTCTACGATATGCCAAGGAGTCTTATGCAATGCAATGTATTTCTGTAAACCCACTTGCAGCAAGAATAAAAGAAGGTGCCAAGGCGTCCACGTTTGATGGCTGAGACTCAAGGGGCTATAGTATAAGCCAAGTAACACCGACTGCAGGTCGTTCTGCAGTTTCATTCCTTGACGTAACCCTATGTGGTTGACAAGCCTGATACTAGTATTTTTGTAGTATTGGCACTATTGTTAATTGATTTCTTGTCGAGAAACAGGAGTAAAGTTTTTTTAAATAAACATCATTAACGCACATTCTCAGCATAAGGCTGGAAAAGAAAATCATGTTTAAAATCGAAGGAGGATAGGAGACAAAAGTGTGCCTCAGAAATAGCACAAGAGAGAGAGTTTTTGATTTGTCTTATTATAAATGTTCATAATGTTGAGCGTCTTTTCATGTTTCTTTTTACTAAAAACAGACAACATAATGATATAGCTGACGGCCACACGAGTCGAGTAGGCTGTGTTTAAGCGTTTATTTTTGTACTAAAAACTGTAGTTATTGTATGCCCCGTGAAAAAAAATTTCCTTGAGGGGAATTCACGATAACATCGAAATTTTTATTTTATTTCAGTAGGCCTACTCCGTAAATGATGTACGCATGGTAACTCCTAAAATACTGAGATTATTTTAGAGACAAACGGTAAAATTTGTTGTTTTTTTTTTAGTTATCTGAAAAATATATAAACAAACATAATTCAATGAATTGATAACAGTACTTAAAGCATAAGCCTCGGCCACTGATATAAACACCAAAATAGAAGCACAGAGGTTTTCAGGCTTACCTTTTTAATTCCTCCAAAAATACATGCAGATTTATTTGAAAACAGTAATGGATAAGACTTTCAAACGCTTGCATAACTTTATCTAGAAAAGAGGTGTAGGGCTACAAATATTCACATCCAAGTGCTGTCATTAAAGACTCGATTCTTTAATCTTCGGATCTAGTCTCATTATGGAATCAAGGACAAAGGCTCTGACCGAAATCTGCGTCACAGCTTGGGAAACACAATCTCCTCTGCATTATTTCTTGCACATTAAGCGCATTTCTTTGTGTGGCTCGATAGGAAAAAATATTACGCAGCTTTAAAAAAAACGCTTTTAAACCACTTTTTGTACACTATTCCGTACCAAAAGGTAGATTTAGGCCACAACTGTTGACACAAAACTTTAGCACTATTGTCGGAAACCCGGTGATCTTCTTACCAATAACGGAAGTAAGCGGCTTTCCGTTGCAGTCATCCCTGTCAGGATCCCACTCCCAAACACAGGCAGACGCAATTTTTGACCAAACCTGACTGGCGTTGCACTGTATGGACTGGATCACTTCCATGTCAAAGCCGCACTGGTGAGCTATGGTACAATCCTCAGTATCGCGTACCTGTTGGGGGTGGCGGGTATTAAAAGAAAAACAGTTGATTTTGGTTATGGATTTAACTGAGGTGTGCACGTACAGTCTAGTTCGGTCGATTCGTACTTCACGGGGAATAGTTTTTATCTTCGGATTATCCGATATTCAAACATCAGTATAATGATTAACCCTTTGTTGCACGAGGCCAGAGAAATGTTGGCATATTGATGAAACTTGTTATGTAACTTCATTTTTAGCATAAATAACCCACTTTTAAAGTAAAATTTTCATATTCCGTCATTAATAAGGGGTTAGTTTGTCCTCTGGAGTGGACGCCATGTACTTAAGCTGCTGATTTGTGAAACTTTGTGTCCACCTGAGTGGACGCCATGAAGTTGAAGATTGATTTTCATTTAAGTAGTCTAGCTTTCAAAATGGTATGCACATGTTTAATATTAGAATGGCTTGCCAGAGGCAAAAAGTAGTATCACAATATTGCTCTTGTGAAATAAAAGTATATATTTTCGTAAAGGGAAATTTATGGTAGTCTGCAAAAAAGTGTCCACTGTGATGGATACAATGCAACAAAGGGTGCAGTTTCTTACGTTTACATGTCTTGTGTTTTTTAATGGTTTTGACCTAAATCTAGATCACAATTTGGGAAACACCATCTCTTCCGCATTCCTTCTTGTGATTGCACATTTCTTGTGTGGCTCGATAGAAAAAAATTACGCATCTTAAACAAAACGCTTTCAAAACCACTTTTTATGCACAATTTTGCATCAATAGGTAGATTTAAGTCAGAAACATTACACAGCATTGATGGGCTAATTTAAGTAACGGTAGCTGCAATAACATCTATCATAAGGCATGTTATGTATTTATCACAAAGCTGTTTCAAGTGTACTCATGTCCTTTTACACTATATGTGTACGGTACATATCTTTTCGCTCTAAAGCAGAGCACTTTTTAGGTTTAATTTTGACAGCTTAGTCTCCTATCAACGAATTTTACCAAAACAAACCACATACCAAAATATGTTAGGCCCACGAAACGGACATGACAGTAGAGACCTTTAGCACACGCACCGTGTCTCACTACGCGTACGTGAAAATCGGGAAAGCAGATTGAGAAACTATAAAAATAATGAAACCAGTTTCTAAAAATAGACCCACAGACGTTCGCGTCATACTCACGCGTTGCTGCTTAAAGTCCGTAATAAATGGACATACTACGGGAAAAAGAAATTGCAGATATAGCCGAGTACTCAGTTGATCTCTGGTGGTATAATTAGTCGCACGAAAAGCATTTCCTTATAACAAGGTGAAATTGTTTTCGTTTGAGTCTACTGTGAGGTAAATCTGGCTTAATCAGGACACGTGGCGCCATAAGAGAATAGCAGTAATTTTAAATTTTAGTTATTCAAAAACCGAAATCTATTATAATTATTTTTATTATTGTTATTTTTATTATTATTATTATTATTTTTTATTATTGCTATTGCTATTACTACATCTACTACTACTACTACTACTACTACTACTACTACTACCACTACTACTGCTACTACTACTACTACTACTACTACTACTAGTGCTACTATTATTACTATTATTATTATTATTATTATTATTATTATCATCATTAATATTATTACCATTAATACTATTGTAAATGTTTTGATTTGCTTTAAAAGATCTCGAAAAACAAAACCTTAAGTGTTATGATGATTTTAACAATTAAAAGGCGTTGAGAAAATGTGTAATACTTTGTATAAAATTCTCAAGGCTCTATATTAAAATTTTATCATGTACTTTATCTACACTGACTACTTCACCATTCATTCCATGCGGTTGAATATTCAAATAATCGATTTTTGTTTATCAAACACTAAAGTAAAGATATCACTCTCCCAGGTGTACTGACATGATTGTGGGACATCGAGTTTATGAACTATTCCCTCATTAAAAATATTCTGGTAAAACAAACAGGCTCTGATATCTTCTCTACATGATGTCGATAGAACTTTACTAGAAACATCCTGCACGAGTACTGGCAATGCGATTAGAGCGCAAATTATCGCTCCTTTTGAAAAACTTCTTCTTAGAAGCCAATTATTGCCTGCGGGCAAGAACGATAATTTTCCGCTCTAATCGCATTCCCAATTGCTCACCCTAAAAATTTTCAAGGGGTTCCGTAAAAGTTAGCCCGACTGCTCGGTATTAATCCTAGGTCGTTTTATCATATTTTTTATATGAATTTTGTCTTTTCTTGCACTAGCTTGTAACTCAAAAGCTATTTTCTAGGCTTATTTTCGGCGTAAATAATGTTGTTTGCTTTGCATAGTCTTCACTGATATAATTAAGGCTGGATTTTACGCATATTAAAATTAAAAATTAAAAAAAAGAAAAAAAACTTTTAAGGATAACATCTAGGAAAACCATCGTAATCAAGTACACGGAAGCATACTCACCCAAAGACCTGGTTGCACTTTTTCACAAATGGTTGGGTCATAGTAATAATACTCATAGTTCTGGCAGAAGCAGGTCATCGCCATAGTCGATAACAGTAGATAAGTAAGCATTTTCGTGAGCATTTTCAAAGTCTGGTGTTTTGAAACACTATTTTTTCCTTTAATATATTATTTACTTATGCTTGTAAATGTAAAAAGATAAAAATCATAAAGAGTTAAAACTAACAGTATAACGGTTATCTTTACACTATGTGTTTCTTATATTCATTCAAAATTATTTCTCCGTGATGGTATCGTAAAAAGAGTTCTATAGAGAGTTTTGAGAGCCTAAAATGCGACTTGATCTCTCTCGTCAGGTGGAGAGGAATCCAATGTACCAATGGTCAGCTCTGGCAAACCCCATCTCCTAAATATGGCGCTATTGTTTGAAAGCACCAAAGAGAAGGACAGACTACCACACTTTGGGCCAATGTCAGGCAAACAAACCAAGTTCTGCGCATGTTCCGACCCAGGGGGACTCAAGACAAAGGTTTGTTTTTCTGTGTTGGTTTTCCATGCTGAACAGGAGAAATCTAAACATCACGCTGCAGACAACTGCGCAGTGCGCACTTTCGCCTCACATGAGATGTCAACAAGCATAGAACGGCAAACAATGGTTTATCTGACAAAAATACAGACCTGGCCATCTCGTTTAAAAAAATAGCAATGTAAGGACACGTCTTAAAAGAAAAAATTGTAAAACTTGGGAAAGTTTCGTGTTGGCCTATGTTCAGTCTGTTGGTAGTTTCAGCACTGTTCAGTTTAAGGTCAATAAATGTTATCGGCCCACGTGGCTCAGATTTTTTGTTTTGTTGTACTGGCATTGTACTCCGGAAGAGAAACGAGGAATGGGAATGGTGTGGCCAGATCTATGAGCCTATCACTAAGTCTTTCTTTCAAAATCAGGTCTCCTAAAATAGTGTGGGTCCAAAACTTATGCGGCAAAGACATGCTGGCCAGACGAGGGCATTTTCTATATTTTTAACTTCTTAAGGCGAGAGTAAGAGATCGAAACGGACATGTCTCCACTACATTATAATTAATTTCCATTTTCTGATCGTTTCCATGAGTGATCTCGGTGTGTATTATGCATCGATTGACTCGAATTTGCTTTATACCCTAAGGAAACTTTTTTCAACCATGACATATAGGCCTACAGGTACACGCAGGCCTACACATAGGCCTTATCATATTTCAAATAGCATGTCTTAAATATTCAGCAATTTACATTTAATTTTTTTAACACGCGTTCTTTTTTTTTTTTCAAACATAATAGGTCACTGCTTACTTTGTCTCTTCCTTTTGTTTAAATATTTTTACGTGCGCGTGAGGTTTGCATATACTGTATACCATAGATAAGGTCTACGTGAATTGCAACAATATTGATTATTGATCGTTTTTAGTGCTAAATAAAAGGATGTTTTTTTTAATTAGTCATCTTATTCAACATAACGCTTATCTTTCTTAACCTTGACATGTCTACTTATACTAACCCCTCGCATTTGAGGCATCTGACTTAGACACCTTAACTCCTACAACAAGTTCATTCCACTGGCTTTGCTCTTGTGCAATGTTCTCAGTTTGTCGAGGTCCTTAAGTTTTGGTTTTCGAGTGCGATTAAATAAACGTTGTTCGGGAGAGAGTTCGTTGTTAAGAACAACAGGTAATGTAGTTATTAGTCTCACTCGGTATTTGTCCTGTTTTGTGTTGACAAACCTATTTATTGTCTTATTTGCGATAATTTCTTAATAGTTAGGGCTTATTAATTCTAAATTTGCTCATTTAAGAATTCTATAGTTTTTTAAACTAATTTATCGGCACCGAACCACCAATAGATAATGTAATTGTTCTTCACATTGTGTTTTCTCTATTTTATGCCTACAATGGTTTTAAGCGCACATTTAACGTTCTCAAGATCACTTCCCTTGAATTGGAACATAATTATATCTCGTATTTTTAGTAGACCCTACCTTCGGGAAGTACAGAAACGCATTACGGTACCTATATATTCTACGTATTCTGGGCATTTTTTTATTTCCGAGATGAACATATTACGGAATAGGCTCATCAACCTCAATGCTGTGTGAGAACTACCTTACGTGATACCTGATACGCTAAAATTGTCAACAAAACTCTGACCTTCCTCAACTATAACTATGTGATTTATCACGGCCATAATTTGTGTTGCATTTTATTACATCTTACGCTAAGACTTAAGATGGAACCATAAAGTGAAAAGAAAGAGAGGTTGACCTCTCAACAGCTTAAAGCGAGACTTTGAGACAGAACTGGAGAGACAGCGAATGAGCTAGAGTGAAGGGCTGCAACAGCACAGGATACAGTATGATCGTGTGGAGTCGTAGGTGGCCTGTGCTCCGCATGAACCAGGCCTGAGTAAGTAAGCATGTTACATTTTCTTAGATCTTTGGAAATACTAGGTCTGTCAGAAGTCCATTTCTAAATAGGCAATCTAGGCTGTTTGCGAGATTATTGATTACAGCATGTCATCACAATTTCCGACTATATCTTTTAAATCTAAAACTCCTTTTAGTTTTAGGCTTTCATTTTCAATTTTTCTATCATTAGGAAATACGTCATTATCATTTTGTTGATTCTGGTGATATGAAGAACACCCTTTTTACCATGGCTTTTCCGCACCACCTTAAAAAAGTTACGTGTAGTGTGCCTTTAATTAAAAATGTTTATCATGTGCATATCTTTGCCATCTACAACAGTGAAAGACTGTGCTAGAACCTAATTAATTTTTTAAAGAATTGTAAAGCTATCTCTTAGGGAAATTTCATAGGCATAAAATTGGATAACGAGTAGGCCAATTTAGTAATCACTCATGGTTTAAGCATGTTGACCATTCTAGTCATGATCCAATATTTAAAATAAATGGCAGGCCTATATGTTATCCACTCTAATGATGATTCAATTTTTAAATAATATCTATTGATGTCTCTACATGGAATTATTAATTGGCTGGCACAGGGCAGAAATGGTTGTAAAGATTTATTGGCGCCCTGTGTTCTCAAAAGGGTATAAGAATAATTATTTGAATAATGTCTCTACAAATCTTTTGGAAGCTTCGGAAATAAAGCACCAGTATCACATTGGAGTAGAATTCCTGCGATAATTAACTAGAAAAAAATTGATAATTTCTATCATGGGATTAAAATTCAACAAAATTTTCTTGACCTTCGTTTACAAGTTTAAATGTATTTTATCCTACTAGTACTAGTTGTTAACCAAGGACATGTCTATCAAAAGTAGACGCCCTTCCTTTTTGTCCTTATACGTTGTATCTATTGACTACCTATCTTTGTTTTCTTTGGGATTATTTGACTTTTCCCCATAACCTCTGCTATTTCCTTTTCTATATTTTACAACTCACTAAGATATTTAAAAACAAACAAACAAACAAACAAACAAAAAAAGCTCCAATGTTATAAATGTAGATCTGTTGTGTTTTAGCCTAGATCTAGATTTGTACATCATTTTGTCAGTCACCCAATAACTCAATGAAAGCGGTAGATGTTGAAATAAGATCTAGAACGGCTGCTCGGCAGTCTCAGGTAGTCGGGTGATAGTCTCGGACAAATTTTCTCCGATGCCGACCCAGATCTAGATCTGGATTCTACAACGTGCTTCAATATTATTATTAAAAAAATAATAATAAAAAATCCTACGATGTTATAAAAATGTATCACGAAAGACTTCAATGAAAGCAAGGTTTCGAGATTAGATTTAGAGCAGGGTGATCGGCATTCTCGCAATAATGGCATTGTTTCATGACTAACCTCTTTTGTGTGTAAAATTCAAAAGTTAGGATCACCACCGAACTCTTCTGTTGGCGAGGTAGTTAACAAACCTAGTGCTGACTCCAAGCCTAAAAACTCATTATTGCCCATGGGGAACTACTCTTATATGGTTTTTGAAAGTTCATGGAACGGTCCCAAATCGCGACAATGGCAACTGAACCCAGTCTTCAAATCTCGAAACAGATAGCCAGATGGCAGGAAGCTAAGTCAAGATTTTCAGTGGAGAAATTCTTTAGCTCGAACGAAGTTTTAGTTAATATTTCTGCAAATATTGTTTTAATACGGCTCGGGTGCTCTGCTCTACAGGTTTAGGCATGTTATCAACCAAACTGTCCGCCATTTTAAGTTCTTGTGTTTAAAAAGTAGGTTGTTGAAACTGGTATGGTGTTAAAAGGGTCCATCCATAAATAGACCTTCCTCTATTTTTTCATAAAAAATATAACCCGCAAAGCTGTTGAAATTATTGGTAAAATGAGATACATGTATTCAAGTAAAGTATTGGATGGTGACATACTTTAGAAGAAAATCCTTAAGACCGATTCTCACCGATGTCCTATCTTTTAAATGCAAAAACTTGAGTCATAATCAAGATAATTAAATAATCCTTCTACTACCTTAGTTATATTACTTTTATACACAATTCATATGTTTCAAACTTCTCAATGTCAAAACTCTAATTAAATAGTTTCTTTTCACTTCTTAATTACTTGTCACCTCATAAATGTTATGAACATGTTTTCAATTTCATTACATCACAAATTTTTTTCTAATATATTAAAACTTTTAGTTTAAAAAAAGTCAAAAATTTTGAGAAGAAAACAACAATATCTTTATTTACAGAAGTAGATGATCAAAAGAATAGTCAACAAATGAAAACTCACATGAACGAAGACAAATGGAAAGGGTAAAAACAAAAACCAAATTGAAAAAAGAGGAAGCACAAGAAACTTTGATCGATTTTTACATTCTTTTCCATTAGTGACTGGTCTTAGTTTTCGATAACAATGTACACATATTGCATACCGTCCTGAGTATATATATATATTGATACAAGATGAAAAAAGAAGACAACAGGCAAAACTACTAAACTACTTCTACCACAATCATTCTCTGTCATACATACACTGACGTGCCAATCATGTTCACATCGTTAATATTTTCTTATAACTGCACAAACGTAGATACAGCCTGAACTTGGAAGACTAAAAAAAAAGAGCCAGTTAAGTAAATAAAACAAAAAGAATATTTCGTATCCAATCTATCAAGTGTAAGTAAAAGGGTGTTGGCAGCCCCATTATCTCGAAGATTATTCATAGAGATGCGTCATACATAAAAACACTCGTTATTTATATTTGGTATAAAGACTCACACTCAATTGGATGAAATTCTGTTTAAAAGTTTAATTTATATATGGCACATACACATCCACCCATATTAATCCATAACTTCCACAACTCTACACAATCATTTAAACGAGCGTCTATGACTTTTTAAAAATTAATCATATGGAGAGTGTGAACTTAAGTTAAAAAGATCGCTGTGAAACTTGTTGAATATAATTACTTGCGGTATGATAACTAAAGCACATTTATGACTGACAGTTATGATTTTATTTACTTCATACAATCATATGCACATGGAAAAGGTGCAACAATCGCAGGTGCATGTAATTTGTCCCCGTATCTTTGAAGAAAATGAAGAGATAGAGAGGAGTTGGGTGACCAAAAAAAAATCTATCTTAAAATACATGTATATATTTTGTATACCTAGGATGATCTAATGATCTAGGCCACTCTAGTCACAAAGCTTGTTGGGTTGAGATTCTGAACAAACTAAAGCATGAATGATCAATCTCGTTTTTTTAAATTGTTTTTCAAATGACATGCTAGCACAACTGAAATTCAATGTGCAACAGGTGGATTGAGACTCCAACTACAGGTGGTATATTTAGCCTACAATAGGGCTAACTTATGCCTTACCAGAACACTTACATTGAAATAGGTATTACTGTTTGTGGTGAACTCTTAGTATATGACTTATGGCTTTAAAGCGTCTTTTCTGTCCGTCATAACGGTAAGACACACACAAAAATTTGACTCTTAGTGTTATAAAACAAAAACTCATTTCCAAACAAGTCGAAATATAAGCCAAATTCAATTATGTACTGTTTTTTTACCTTCATTTTAAACTTGAACAAAGCAAGCTTGTTTATGACAGAATTATGACCGTCAAGTTTAACATAAAATTATTAAAGACCAACAGTTCATGACATATTTTGTGTTAAAAATCTTTTATTCTTATCAATATGTATTTCTATAATTTAAATATTTCTTTGGGCACTTGTTTGTCTTTGTGTTGCTTACAATGTTTTCACCTGTCTCGGAAGACTTGAGATACTTGTACAAACAAACAAACAAACAAAAAAAGAGCAACAGCATGAGCTGTCACTTTACACCACCTTACATAATAATATCACAGTAAAACTTCTAAAAACTTAACAGTCTTGCATGATAAATATCAATCTTTGGCCTTAAAAGACTGTTAATACAAGTGTATGGCTTATAAAACAAATGGGTTAACAATTCGATGTTTTCTGTCTTTGACAAAGCTGGGATGTAAAAATCGGGTTTTAATGTTCAAACTGCCGTACAATGCGGTGTGGAAACCAGACCACAGTCATTATTATTGTAGCTGACTTCAGAAACTGTTGGGTGTTATTATTAAACAAGAAGATGGGAAGAGTGGTGTGGGGGGGGGGGTAAATAATCGATGTTTTGTTATAGTTGTTTGATACTACAGGATCATAGATGTAAAAATATAGTTTTTTAACACCTTTTGAACAACACTGTATCATTTCATCACTA
>BMAT01006351.1:35522-69025 GCA_019649035.1 Elysia marginata
CAGACAGACAGACAGACAGACAGACAGGTAGACAGAAGACAGCGACAGAAAGACAGAGAGACAGACAGACAGAGGCAGAGACAGGAAACCCTGAATTTTTAAAAACAGCACCCACCATGTTGACTTCAGCTCCCAAGCCATCATATTTCATTATGCCGTACATGAAAGCAGACTGGTAGTCATAATCTTTTGCCCTCGTAAACAGATTTATGGCTTTGGTAAACTGATCTTGGTGGAAGTAGAGAAGGCCCAACTGGAAAACAGCTGCCTTGTCTCCTTCTTTGATCTTATCTAAGAGAATGGTTTCCACCCTCTCAGCCACCTGGGCGTCCGTCATGGTTTCGTTTCCGGCCGTTTCTCGCGCTTCCATCGCTATCTCGTCCAGGAGGCGAGTTGTCTTCGGAAAATCCACCCGCTCTGCAGGGATATCCCTTGTGCCATCCATCCCTTGAGCTGACAAAAAGAACCGAAAAATCAAGTTAAATTTTACAATCGAGGTGTTAAGGTGGGGAGGGGATTTTTATCCACGACATCATAAACACGGCTATATCTTGTTTGTAATGCCTGTAGATGTTTTTTAATTCTCACCTCTGGAAAGAACAAAATTTCTTAGCATTATATAGAGTGTGTTACAGTATGCTCCAAGCAAAATAAAAACAAACAAACAAATTTTGATATCGAGGTCTTTATTCACTAATTTCTTGGTGTTATGACCAAAAGCTTCAAACTCTCTCTCTCTCTCTCTCTCTCTCTCTCTCTCTCTCTCTCTCTGTCTCTCTCTCTTTCTCTCTCCCCCCTCTCTCTCTCTGTCTGTCTGTCTCTCTTTCTCTTTCCCTCTCTCTCTTTCACCCCGCCCTTCTTTTTATCTGTTTGATTGTCTCTCTGTCTGCAAAACAGGTTTTCACTCTCATCCCATCCCCAACCTCAATTTCCAGTCAGCAGTCTTTATTTCCACCGGTAGGACTAGGAGATTGGAGGAACACACCACCGCCGGTTGAACACCCAAACATAGGTGAGTAAGCTTTGGGTCTCAATTTTGTGTGCCAGGTTTGTATGGCATACAGAGAATAACTATTGTCAAATTCATTTTAACGGGCTCTTTTAACAAATCAGACATTCATATATAACTTTGAAAAACGAAAAATGCAAAAGGAGGAACAGCAAAGCCTATTTTCATGCGGCGCTTTAAAGTAAAAGTAAAGAGCATTTTTGAATAGAGCCTAATCCACTAAATGCTCTAACTGCTTTACATGGGTACCTCGACAAGTCATAATCAACAAAATAACCTTCTGCACCCACAGAACAGCAGCTATTAGAGCACTTCACTACAGCATACTGACAAGATCTTTCACTGTTCAATGCCCATAGCTGGGTACTCATTTAACTCCTGAGTGCGGCAAAGAAATGTATGTAAAAAGTCTTCCTCAAGGACTAAATATCGACCTGCCAAATGCAGGACTGAACCCCCGCACCTTGCAGTCCAAAAGTTGAGTATCTACCACTAGACCACAGCGCCACACAATTGGGTTGCGTGCATGGCAAGTCCCATACATTATGCGCCCCATTTTCCTGATTTTGCAACTGTACTTTTGGGTATGCACCAGTTCAAATTAACCCATTGCTGGAGTTGAATCTCTCTTCAAAAATAATTGATCACAATAATTGCTTTTTCAAACAATGCAGGGTCACCTCCGACACTGTTTTTATTTGAGTATAATGGGAAAAGAGTGGGACTGTTCTACAGCAATCTTTTTTTTTTCTCAATAAATCAGAACATGATGTAAGGGTTTTTCATGATTTATAAATTTTATAAAAGCCTAAAAAGTCACCGGGCAGTATATTTGAGGGCCTTTCAAGGTTAATTGAGTATTTCAGGTGCCTTTAGAAATGCATTGTAAGTACAGTATTTGAGTGATGTAATCGTTATAGCCCATTAATTCGAAATTTCACTTAGTATCTCAATGAAGTATTTACCCTCTATAATCCTTCATTGAGTGAGTAGCCTAATGTTTGTCATAATTAAAAAAAAAACGATGCTTCTGATGATAAGGGAAAAAGCTGAAGGGTCTAAGCAACATATTTTGATTGACTCTGATCACCTAGTTTCTAACTATAGCATAATGAAGGAAAAACATTTTGATGGCAAAAATGTAAACCTTATCGCTTTTGTTTTTCTCTATTCAATTCAATCTAAATGCACAAAAATATCTAAAGCTTTAATCCCCTCTATACATTTTTTACGACAAACTGGGCGTCATAATAGTCATTACCGCAATCATTACCACTTAAGGTCATGATTTTGCATTAAAACTATACCTATTTTAGGTTTACTTACCCATTTTGTAGACCTACACCTATATCTTCAATAAACCACAAAGCGTAACTCAAGCCTGTATGACACCTAGATCTAGTTGTATAGTTAATTTTAGACCTAGAATTTCATAGTGGAATAGATCTGTCAACAAGAAACAGTTATTCCCCTTATAACGCCATTAGTTGCTATAGTGACTTAAGCTTTTTTAACTTAAAGTTTTAATAAAAAATATATCCATCTAATCAGGGCAGTTTTCTAAATTAAAATCATTCTTCACATTGTATTGATTGTTTGTCTACAATTTTTTAAAAAAACTTTTCAATAACTGCGAAGCTTATAAAGTTTAGAGGAAGTTGTTATCTGTGCGTACCTTCAATATGGCGACACTCTGAGATTATTTTCCGTGGCAGACATACGCAGCGGTAGACGATAAGAAAGTTTTGACCAATTTAGATTACGCTAGATCGAGATCAAGTTTTGCATACCAAGATCTCTATGCGTGGTAAGTAGGCAAGAAAATTCATCATAAAACTTTTAGTCAAAAGTATATTTTAGGCGTGCAAACTGTATGCTCTCTGCAATACGCAGATCATTCAAATGAATCAAATTAGATTCAACCTAATCTTTGGTCGTATTTTAACTATTTGGACCTTGCTTTGAAGTTTGATTTTAAACGCTAGATTTAGGAGACTAATTCATACTGGATCTATAGGAAAGTCGTAGGCCTGTGGCTAAAATTATCTTTAAAAACTAGATGTAGTCTTAGTTTTTTCCCTCCCTCTCTAGTCTAGATCTAGAGTCTAGAATAGATCTAGATTCTAGATCAAGACCTAGATCTAGTCCTAGTTGCTATTCATGGTTAATTTTTTACCAAGACTTAATCTAGAACTGCATTATAAAAATGTGCTAGAATTCCCTAAAGCCAAATTAAGATTAGAGTTAGAGAAAAAGCTATGGAAAGGTAGATTTATAAAGTAAGAATGAAAGACCATCCAACTTTTTTATGTAACACGGCATGGCAAGGGAGAAATCTTTCATTTCCTATAGGCTTAAAAATCGGGAAGACTTCCATACCGACGCGCCACTTTGAAATTAATTTAAAGCACTAGATAAACTTGTTACCTGCTACAATATGACTAATTCAATGTTAATGGATGAATATTCATTGGACATTGGCCTAGTGCGTTGTATTTTTATATAAATGGAATTTTCTTTCACCACTCGGGACAACGCAAGTGTATAAGTGACGCCATTTTGTAAACAGACTTCCTTCATTTCGTTACTTTTACTGGCGCGTCGGTATGGAAGTCTTTCCTAAAAATCTAAGTCTCTATTTACAATTTTAAAAGAATTTAATGAAAATCCTCAAAACATCATAAGCTTCTTAAAATATACTAGATCTAAGTCTAATTTACTAATTTGACCTAAAATCTTCTCATTTTGGCTTGAAGTTTGGCAAGGTTACCATCATTTTTTTTACAGGAAAGAAAGTGACTTAGGCCCAAATACTACTCCTTAGTCTACCACCAGGAAGCATTTTAAAAAATTAGACAGAAATTCTTGACTAGAAAAAGTCCATGAATACGAGTATATAGGCCTACATTTAGGCTCCTACTTGATTTAGTCTGCTATTTTGGCGTAAATGCACCTACCTTTATTTAGTGCATTCTAACAGTAACACCCAACTTATGTGCAGGTGTGAGTTAATTTTTTCTGATTAGTTTTGTGAGGCTGAAAAACAAATCTGTAAGTTTTACTAATCTAGGCTAAATTTGATCGTCACTAGAATAAATCTAATTGATAGTTTAGCTTTTATAGATCTGGCTAATTCTGAGTAATTGGCCTTATTGTTGAAATAAGTTTTCTTCATTCTACCTCTTCTTTAAAGGGACACAAATCTAGCATTCGTGCCTTTTTTTCAATGTCAGAGAGTGGGTTTAGAGTGCAATTTTACCAAATTACCAAAGCTTCTAATTAATCATAAAAATAACAATGCAAGGTCCAAAGTTTTGATGATTCCAATACCAGATATTCAGCAGTTGGTAGTTTGCTCATCAAGAAGTGCGGTCTGTCCTTGTAAAGATTTCTCAACATGGTCCCACCCTAGCTAAACCTCAACAACATGGTGAAGATTCTATAGATCCGAATTTTAGAAATATAAGTCTTATGCAATGAGATCCATTATAAATTAGTAATTACTGAGGAAATGAGGTGTAATTTATTATTTAATTATTTACTAATCGTGAATAATTTCTTAGTGAAATAAATTATGGCACCCCAGTGCGGAAAGCCAACACGACATTCTTAACATTATTGAAAGACCGCACTTCTTGAAGAGACCAAGCAATTTAGTTCTTAGCCTCTAGGTTAAGTTTGCAGGCTTAAGGTTAGCAATTGGGGGTACTTGTCCATGGCATATGAGGAAGAGGGTTTACTTACATGTGTAGTTTGTAGACTGCGGTATTAACTTTGAATGAAGAGAATTAAACATTACTAACCTCAAATGTCTTGCAACCAGTCCAATTTAGTCTAAAGTCGCGATTGGGAGGTAGTCAGATATTGGTATCACAGTAAAGCTTATTTTCTCTACTTTCAAATAAAACAATAAGAAAAACTGTATCATGCTTCTGTATAAAGTTATAACCATTTGAAGTCGACAGGGTTAGGGCTTGTAAAATTTCAGAAAGGGGAGAAAATTGCATTTAAAGTTTAGACAGCTATAGATACATGTGTAGAGGCCTAAGCAACCATACCAATTAAAATTGAACACATAAAACATGAATATCAAAACGAATCAGGTGTTGAAAACTGTTTAGAAATGGTTTTACTGCTAATATCTGAAATAAAAAAAAATTGACTTATGACCACCAACTTAACTTCAAAAGCCTATATCTCAAAACTAGGTCTTCCTACTTACAACTCATTTGGACAGAATGCGAGGCAAATAATGAGATTATATCAAACAGAGCCAAATAGGATTAGGAAATAGAAATAAAAACTTCACTCTTAAAGAACCCCATCAAATTATGAGAATTTCAGATCTATCAGGCTTCAATTTGGAAGGTTGCTACTGTAGCTGGTAGAAAAAGAGTTGGCTTTGTTTTGTTTGTTGTTGTTTTTTTTAATATTCCTGTACATGTAATGATGACACCTATGCAATTTCTCTAATGCTATTATTAATATGGGGTATATTTTTGTCATTTTTCCTAATCAAAGATATTATGCAGTCATGAGTCAAGACAGTGCAGCTGCAGCCAAAGACAAGGCTCCCTCCACACTCTTAAAGAGAAGCAGCAACCAAAAGATGGTTTTGAAAGAGAAAGTTGTTCAGATATATGAGGCTTTTTTCCATGTGAGATGTTTTTACCATTTTTTTTTTAGATTAAATGAACAATTCTTGTCAGGTATCCTTGTTAATTCTTTGTGCAATATAAATATTTGGAACCATTTATTGTGCACAATGTTAATAAATTCATGACATTTTCCCTTTTTAATTTGGTATACAGTTGAAAAACAAACTGGTGTACATACAAAGAAATATATGTCCCAAAACAGTAACAAGATCTGAACAGTACATTTAACTTTAACTTGTAGCCAAGATTTAATTTCATAATGTTTCCTTTGAAATGACTTTATCCTTTGTTAGTCGTCTAATAAGAGATTATTTATAAAATAAATTTTAATCAACAGGGTGAGGATCCGTCGGCGTCTAATCCAAACTTTTGGGATGAACTGTTTTTACTGAAGGTAATAATTTCTTTAAATAAATCAGCATGTTTTATCATTTAGATCAATGTTCAAATTCAAAACTTTCAGAACTTTTGATAATTTTATGTCATTCTTTTTTTCTAGGAAACTATTATGTTTTTAATGATGGGATGGTGTTGCTCAGTGTTCAGTGCAATCAGATCAGACAGAAAGAAATTGCAATAAGTGTCTTAACAAAACATGGTCATTTGATAGAGGTGCTTAAAAGTTGAAACAAAATTGTGGGGAGGTTAGTGTTCAGTATTATAATATATGTAGAGATTACCTTACAAACCATTTGTATGTATATTTAAAAGTAATTGATTTTAATTTAAAAAGCCTGCAGATAATTAATAAATTCTCACAAAATATTCATTATTGTAAACTTTTTTTTAAAGAAGACAATAAAACTATAAGTACATTTACTTCAATTGCTCTTTTTCTTTTCAGGCCAACACTCAGTTCATAGAGTCAGAAATTGACAAGCTGAGCGGCGAAAGTCTCAACAACCTTAAGGTTATCTTCATTGTCGTTGTCCAAAAATCTTAAACAATATAATCACCCTACAATTCATATGTTTTAAGCAAATGGTTTACATATTTCCTTCTTTTTTAATGATACAGCAACTTAAAATTCATTGTCTATCTAAAAGTACTCTTTGAAAAAATTTAAAATTTGAACCACATTTTTTACCCTACAGGGGCAATATCTTTAAATATGGTTAGAAGTTTCAAAGGTAGCAAATGCTGCGAAAACATTTTCAAGCATGTAGCCTTAACATCTTTCAGTAATTTTTAGACCTTGATTGGGTGTGGGGTGCCTTGACTTGTACGTTTTGAGTGTCTTGACTTTAGCTGTTTGCTTTGATCTGAGGCAAAAGCAGATTGGCTGTAAAATTAGTTGATAATTGGTATTTATGGGTATGTGCAGATTGGCTGTAAATTGAGTTGAGTATTGGTAATTATGGGTATGAAATTAGTTATGTAAAAATAATTTACTTGAATTAAAAACTTGCACACATAGTGCACTGCACTGCTTTTCTCTTTCCTTTCAGGGACATAACTTTTATGTTAAAAAAAAAACCACCTAAATAAACAACATCTTTTCAATAAAAGATATTAGACTACATGCCTTGTTGAAAAATTAAACTTTTATGAGGACCATAGCTCTGCATAAGATTGCTTTTGCATGGGTTTTTAAAGTGTAAAACGTTATTTTTTTTCCTTATTTCTGCGGAAACAGGACAACTTTAATCTTCTCTTCTATCGTGCCTCACAAGCCTTGACAGGAGACAACAACATACGGAAAATAAATGCCCTCCATGTAAGCATTGAGAAAGTTAAAATTTTTATACAATATGTAAGAATTCAATTTGAATGTCTCAAGATAAGCATGACAAATATAATTGCTTTGTAGTCCCTTTGTACAACATTAAAGAAAAGAGGGCAAAAGACAAAATTTTTATGGTCCTTGCTATTATTCAGTGGCGTTTGTGATTGAAAAAAAAAATGTTTATATTCAACAAATTACTTACCAGGGTGCAGGCTATTTCTTTGAATGGTACTATAGCAGATTGTCTTTTATTTTTTGTGTTGTACTTCTTTTAGAACAAAACCAAAACAAATTTGTATTTTTTTACTTTTAGAAAAACTTGCATTTCTGTAAATTTTCAAGTTTCTTTTTCTTTTTACCACTCTAAAACTGCATTTGCCAAACTGGGTTTTTATTTTTCATATAAATGCTTAAAAAGTCTATGTATCACAGGAGTTTAAAAACTTTTTTAGATTTTAAAGAAAAAGAAGTTGCATTGCAGCTGATGGCGTAGAGGGTGACAATACATCGAGGAAGCTAAAGATTTGTGACTAGGCCAATATTTATATCTAAAATTAAATCCAGTTTTAGTACTAAATACCTCTGTCATTTTTATACTCTGTGTATCGTGTAATTTATCACTCAGTCAAAAGTGCATTCTTTTTTGCCGGCTGCCATTTTTTTAAACTCATCTCCATCTCTTACTGTATTTAGTAATCTTTATCGACAAGGTACCTAAGAAATATGATTTATGGACCGCCGGTGGCAAATTATTGTGCAAATTTCATAGATTATTAGAAATTGGTAAATTTTGGTTTTGTGATTTTGAATTTATTGGTTTGGGTGAAGTAAATGTACTTTTTGTTTGGTGTATTTCAGACACTCTGTGCTCTTATTAGAGGAATTTTTAGAAAAAGCCATGGCAACTGTGGGTTTGATGTCATCAACCTGCTGATTGGGTTTGATTCTGCAGAATCTGTCATGCAGGTAGTATAAATTGTAAATTTTAAGTTCCAGAGCCATGCGGTGAATGATCAGTCGTTAGATTTTCCTTGCCAATGCCAGCATTAATTTTAAACAACAGCTGTCGTTTTGAGAGAAGAAGTTCTAACAGGGCTTACCCGAAAGTTTAAAACCTTAAAGTTTAGATCAGTTTGAGAGTGTGGTGCATTTTGTGTAACTTTTAAAATATGATTTTCCAATGGAAAAGTATGAATGTTGCTATTAGGAACACATAGTAGTTCAGCTTCTTAGTCTTATCTTTCTTTGTTTAGGAATTTATCTTTTAACTGTAAACTTCAAGAGACTGATCATAACGCTAATATGGAACAAAAATGTGACGTGCTCATGAAACGCTATTTCATTCAACCATTTTTTCAGTCACTGATAGAAAGCATCAATGTAATGCTGACTGGTGATGTTCCTACCAATCTAAAGCAACTCTCCCTCAAGTTTATGTTGGTTCTGGTCACGGTAGGTGCAGTGTAGAAAGTTTTTAAAAAAAAAACTTTTTACATAAGTTATGTTTGTTTTACCCAACTAGCCAACTTGCCTCTTCTACAAAAGGTGCAAATGAGCTCTGATGAGACAAAGAGATAGCTATCACTATACTCAAAACTTTAGTTAAGAGACCATAAGGAAAGAATAATTAAACCTTAATGAGCTTATATTACAAACCCTTTCAAAATGTTGAATTACAAAGACAGAGGCCTACATGTAGCTTCATTTTCCTTTGTGTATAAATTGACCTTCAGTTCCCTTTCCCTGTGGTATTTTTTATGTTCCAGAATTATGCGTAAGATTTTACAGTGAATTTTAAACATAAAAACTTTCCTTAATGAACACTGACTTCAATACCCTTGAACGAGAAGTACCAAGAAATATTGCTCTAAAAAGTTTGGTAATTTTTTTCTTTTGCCAGCGCACCCTTCTAGAGAACACTGCAAAAAAGCTTTTACAATGGCTAGCTTTTGAACTAAGTCTTCATGTTAACGCCGATTTACCATTATTTAGATTTAGAAAAAAAGCTCTCTTGAGGCCTTATAAATTATAAAGAGACTGATGTCTTTTTGAAGCTCTGGGT
Organism: Elysia marginata; assembly: GCA_019649035.1. Lineage (NCBI taxonomy): Eukaryota > Metazoa > Mollusca > Gastropoda > Plakobranchidae > Elysia > Elysia marginata. The sequence continues at coordinate 44,978 of BMAT01006351.1, forward strand.
TGTCTCACATCTAAAGAGAAAATACTGACAGTTTGGACCTCAGCTCCATCTTAATAAGATGCAACACCATAAATTTTTATTTGAAGTCTGTCCTAAAATGCTTGCTAACAGGTATCAGCTTTCACGATAGAAAAAGTAGATGATGAAATAGTGAAAGGGATAAAAATAAAAAAAAACCTTTAACAGTTCACAGCCTCAGTCTTACCTCCTGCTAAAAAATACTTGTACTACTGCATGGTTTTGTCTTCATTCTTGGTTCTTTAAAATTAATTTGTTATGACCGAGGTTTAGCAACTGCCAAGGCCATTGTGGTCAATGTCTACTGTACACAAATAAAGAATATATGATAATATAAGGTGATTGAAGAAGTTGCTTGAAAGGGGTTTGTGTAATATAAAATGGGACTATATTGATCTCATATACGTTAACTTTTTCATTTACGTTGCAGTTTTTTCAAGTCAAGGTACTTGGAAATAGCTAATTTAGTTAAAAAGACATGTACATCAACCAGAATTTTGGGTCAAAGGAGAGTTTACATATGAAAAAACACAAGTTGGGATCCAAAAATAGATTGGAGCTATCCGTAAATTCGAGTTATCAGAGTTACATGGACTCCACCGTATCTATTTTATTGCTCTTGAAAAGATTTTTCTTATCAAAATGCTTTTTTTTACACAATATATCCCTACATGAAAAATTACAGAACAGTTTCTTTCATTTCTGTGGTTAAAAAAAAAACAACTTAGCTTGTGCCTTAGTTTTTCCTTCTGTATGTTCAGACCTAAAGTAAAACTTAATGCACAGGTAGAATTAAGAAATGTGTTTATTTTTTTAACAATTTCATTGCATGAATCAAGTGAGAGCCATGAACTCTTGTGATTTTTTTTTCACTAGGCCACAGACAATATCAGTCAGAATACCATTCTGGAATATTTCCTCATCAATAGTGTCTTTGAGTCTCTTGTGCAGGTTAGTAGTGTTTCAGTTCTTTTGTAAGTTCTTTAAAACCAGATAATTTGTAACATTATTTATGGAGTTGAGGAAAACGAGGGAAAAAAACGTTTTTGTGCTTTTTCAATGAAAGCAACATTGAATAGGTCAGATTTGAAGTCAAAGTAGCATTACCCAATAGTTATAATAAGTTATAAGGGTAGGAAAGGTTTATCAGGTTGTCAATGGAAAGGAAAAGATGTGCACAGTGTAATGATAGAAAAGTGAAGCCTGTCTGTTCCACAAAACATATCTTGATATTTGTAAAATTTTTACCCAATTTAATGCTTTTACGTTGATCATAGATCATGCAAAGGCTCATATCCGACCTGTGAGTTCATATAAACTTTATAACAATTTAGGGTAGGATGTAGATGAGAATGATGACTAGAAAAATGTGCAAAGGCTTTTATGTTACATGTTGTGATTTATTTTGTCAGATACTGGGTAGCCGCACAATTGGACCAGTGTTGGGCCATGATGCTGTCCTTCTATTAACATTGTTGGTTCAATACCGCAAATATGAGGTGAATACTGTTTGTACTTATAAATTATAAGATTGTTAGTCTTTATACATGTGCACAAATGTTCTTTATGAAGTGATCCCACAAAATGAGTCTACATGCTGTACGGGCTGATTCAAGAACTTGTGCATTTGTATTTCTGTTGTCAAATTTTTACTCAAAATTTTTTGTTCATTACATTCAAGTTTATGATGATTTTCATCTTATCTATTTAAGGGACCATAGAAAAAAATGTTAATAATATGTTTTAAAGGTTGTTAAAACTGTGTAAAGCCCTTTTTGGCTTTGAAATATGAAAATTTCAAAGTCTAATTTGCTCCTTTTTCTTTAAATTAGGTAATTTTGATTCCTTGCCTTTTAAGTGCATGAACTTAAACCTAATTAAGATATCAAAATAATTTTTACCATCTGAAAGAGCTTTCAAAGACCTGCCCAACATTGTCAGTGGTTCCGTGTCATAAGGTTTAGCATTTAGGCTTATTTTGAGGAACCCTGACACATTTGGTATTCTTTTTTTTTTATTTGTCTTCCACAGAGCTATAGATATGTTTAAATTGGAGTGAATGGGTGAAATCTATTTCAGTTGTGAAATGCAAAAAAACAAAACAAAACATTTCATTTTTTTTTTTAAAGAATTTCATCTCCCCCATGATTTCATGTCTAAAATCAGTAAAGGTTGATTAAAATAAGCTTTATTATATATTTTTTTCCTTCTAATTATTTTCTTTTGCTTTAATGTATCTGTATAGTATTTAAAAATCCAAGCTTCAGAATATTTTTTTTCTCTTTTTAAACTCTTTTTTTTCCTTTGATTCTCTCTAGTCTGCCAATCCATATGTGGTGAAGTTGTCCATTCTGGATGATGAGCTGGCTCTCACAGTAAGTATGGATCACAATGCTGTTGTCAAGACCTTAATCCTTTCAACGGCATTGTTATTCCTCTTCCAACTTCTTCCTTCTTGTGTGCTTATCAGTTCTCATTATTTGATAATTATAACAAGTTAAATAATTATATCTAGCCAGCAGCCATAATGATTTAAATATGCAAGATTTTCTATTCATGCTTTTTTTTTTTANAAAAAAAAAAAAAAACCTAGAAAAAATACATGGTCCTAATATAAGTGCCTTCAGATGTGAAAATTTGTATGTTTATCTCATTTGGATTTGTTGCATGACAAAGTCAATTTTTTTGTTTTGTTTGAGGAATCATATTAAAAATTGATTGTATCTTTTTTAAAACAAATGATAAATGTTGAAACCTGTTTTCTTTAAAGGTTTTTTTTTTCATTTCAGGGTTATGCACAGATTGTATCAAACCTTTTGTCAGAGTTTAATAGGTAAATAATCCTTGGGTATAATCATATCAGCTCTGTTTTTTTGTTTTTTTTTTTTTAATTTTAACATTACCTTTGCCTGAGATGTTAAATCTGCACTTGATGGAATTTACATCCTTGAAATTGAGATAACTTACATAAGTAATGTAACTGTTCAAATAACACTAAATTGCAAAGAAAGAGATGAAATAATAGGTACAGATTTTTCATTGAGGCCCCATCCCACTTTCTCTTAAGGTTAATGTAATGGTATCATAAAACTTTTGATAATTTTTATCTCAAATGACATAAAGCATCTTGTTGCAGTTGTTGAACTCTTTATGAAAAAACTCTTAAACTAATTAGCCTAACAGAGATTTGTACATGTATTTAGAAGGGAGTTGCAAAGAATATCTTTATCCAGATTTAGTGTGAGCTTTTGCATTTTGGTATGCATAAAATTTACAAAATGTAAATTCCTTTTTTTGTCTCTCCGTAAGTAGTATTTCATTGCAAAACTTATGCATTTAATTTATATCACAGCAGAATTTTTTTTGAGTTTGTAAAGTTATTTTCTTTCTTTGCTTTTACTTCTAGGGACTATGAAAATCAAAGTGAGGAGCCTTCATCTGGCTGGTTCTCAGCTCTTGCTAACATGGTAAACTTCAAGCATTACGAGACCGATTGTTTTATAAGTTCTGATTTCAAATGTACATGTGCTGTTAATTCATTGAGGACATTGTCATGTTGCTAACACGATGGTCTATCTTAGATATAGATCAAAATGGCTCTCAACCACCATCATTGTCTTTTTTCATCATGTCTTCATTTGTGGATAAAAGTTTGAAAATCAGCTTAATAATTAAGAATATTGTAAACCTTGTAAGTATACAACAAAACAACCATTTGATACATTGTTTTTTTCCTCAAAACTATTGATTTCAAGATAAACAATTATGATAGAAGCATGGCTATATCAAAATATGTGTTTCTAAAATCGAAAATGTCTTGGAACTATCATGAGTTTCTTAAAAAGAATATTAGACCTTTAATTGGTTTTAAACAGTGGGATGACAATTTTTTTTCCTGGAAAGAATTTTATTACTCATTGAGGCTAATTGAGCGTCAAAGCTTTTTTGTTAATTTATATTTTCTCCATTCTTGCTAACATGGTAAACTTTAACTAAGCATTACAAGACGAACTTGTTTTATAAATTCTGATTTCAAATGTACATGTGCTGTAAATTAATGTTACTTGGCCAACAACTTATTTATAATAAATTTATCCAGGTGGGCAGCATGTTTGTTGCTGAAGAGAAAAAGATGGAGTTGATGAGGTGAGACCTAGTTAAACATGTTTTTAATTTAAGTTTCATAACATTTTTACACATACCTGCTGAAAGTATGATTTGATATTCAATGCCCTTTTATGTTCAAATCTTAAACATTGTGTATGTTTTGAAAAGGAGGGGAGGGGGGCTGTTGATATCAGATGACTTTATGATTTTCCAAAAAAAAAATTCCATCTACCCTATATGAATAATGAGTCATCATTATCAGCTTCGTTTCCAAATATTGTGTTTTACTGTTTTACACTTCCCCACAATGTTTGTCTGTTCGTTAAAAAAAAAGGTAACTGCTGGGCTTCTTTAACCCTTAAGTATAAGAATAGCTCCATTTGTGTAAAACTCCTGAAGTCATAAGCTGAGTTCTGCAACACTTTAGTCTAAATTCGTTAACATGAGCTTAAAAAAAATAAAACATTCAACATTTTGGAATGCCATAATTCCCCATTTATAACATCAATCAAGAAATAACTTGAAATAATTACATTTCTTTTTCAGGGCCAACGATTCCTTACTGCTTGCATTGTACGAAGCAACTCATCTCAACAGAAATTTTATTACAGCTTTGACACATGTGAGTTGTCAAATATTTGAAGAGGGCAGTTGTTGGTCAAGGGTATTGAAATTTGTGTCTGTTATATTTAACTTTGCTGTATATTGTCTCCAAAATAAGACAGGTTTTTTTTTTTATATTTTAAAAACATTTATGCATAGCTCTTGTAAGGAATAAAGAGCTTTTGCACTTTGTGATGTGCATTTTTTGTTGCTTATTTTGTATGTCTGTAATTTTTAAATAAAATTTTCGTATTGAAAATACAGTGGGATATTTTGCAACTAGAGTTCTGGAGACTGTGAAATCTTTTAGGTAAAGTAAAGGTGATGTAGAAAAGACGAACGAAAACCTTTTGAAAAAGATCTTAACTTTGTTCATCAGAAACATTAGCTTACAAGGGTCATGCAATAGTATGCTTTAATCTTTTAATTTATTTTGCAAGCTTGAAACTAATCGACATGTTTAGCTATGAAGGAATATTTTAAAATCTTCCTTACAAATTAAGGCTCATATATTTGTCCTTAGTGCTCAGTCCTACTCTGAAAAAAGTTACATTTGGGTTCTGAAATTATTTATTCTGGTCAGTTACAAATGTACACAGTGAAATCTGCTTTTATTGACATTCTTTGAAAGTCAATATAATTTTATGTATTAAATTGTCGATAAATAAAATACAAAGTCAAAGAGGAAAAAATAAGGGGAGGTCAACAACGCTGGTATCATTTATGATAACTAATTACTTTCCTTGTTTTGCTTTTCATGGGAAACAACCTTGGGAGACATTTGTTTTGGTGTGTTGTTAGTCTGTTTGTTGTTTTTAACTGATGAAATCATTTTTAATACAGCCATAACTTGCTTTTTTTTTCTTTACAATTTGTTCTTATGTCTTTTTGAATCAATTTAGTTATCAGCATGTCGATACAGCAAAAAAAAAAAAAATACCGGGGAAAGAAGTCAATATAAGACAAATTGTTTAGTAAGATTATAGAGCAAAAAAAATGTCATAGCCAGACATGTTGATATTTCAAAATGCCGATTAATGGCCTTCAATGTAAGCGGACTATACTGTATTAAATTTTGTGTCAAAGAAGCCTTTAGGTATACTTCCCTCTGGTCCTCAGTCCCACACTCCGACACCAGCTACAACTCCTCCAACTTCTCCCACAATAAGTCCGACAGTGACACTTACAGAAGGTAGGTCTGCCACCCAATAACTTGAATAAAATAAGTCTTTTGAGTTATTCATGGTCCATGCATGACCTTTTTTTAAGGAAAAAAATTATAAAATTTCGATGGAATGCCACTTGGGTCAATTCTGTTCTTGCCTTATGCTAAATTTGTTATAATTATCAGTAATATATTTCAAAAGGGGAAAGGTGAGGGGGTGGGGGGTGGGGACTTATAAATAGTTCAGCTGGATATGGAGACTTTGTAGGAGTGAAGTAAATACTTTTAAACTTCAACAATCCTTGTTTGAAAATTCAAAGTGAGTTTATTTCTTGTTGACACTGACCCAAAAAAATCTATATCATTATCAGATTTAACAAAACAAAACAAAAATTAATCAACAGCCTTTTAGATAATGTTGAAGAAAGCGAATTAAAAAAAAATTTTTTTCACATGCTAGACAGGCCGCTAGATGTAAAAATGCATCCTTTATGTAGCAATTCATGGTTTTTTTTTTAACACAATGTGTATGTAAATGTCGTTTTATCTCCAACACTTCTAAAACAAATTGTCAATACGGGGTACGGAAGATTGCGCCGGTTTGATCGGTGATTACATAACATGCCGCCCGAATTGGCCATCCTTGTGTTCAGTTAACTGCGCCGGTTTTCTTCGTTCGCCTTTTAATCCCTCGATGATAAAGTTATTCGAATAAAAATCGATTGCGCTTAGTGTAAGAATTCACATGTCAAAATAGTAAAGTCCAATAGCTCTGACTGTGAGATCACGATAATTATGTGTTTGTGTTTATTTGTTTAAGCAGGCTTTGAAAACCGTTCAAGTTGTTGTCAAGTTGTCTGCGTTTGTGTATAAATTGAGACGTCAGATGAAAAATTTTTAGAAAGACTTGGATTGTTTAAGCGGGCGTTGATAACCGTTCAAGTTGTTATTTTTTTATTTTTTTTTATGTGACAAACTCACTTTGAAATCTGCGTTTGTGTATAAATTGAGACGTCAGAGATAAAAAAATTTAAAAAGACTTGGATGTCAACATGGAGCTGCTTGTCACGGAGAGAGGAAACAAGGGTCTTCGCTTCAACAACTACACATGAGTTGTAGCAATAAACAGTCTTGATAGTTGGCAGACGGAACAGGTTTCGTGTCCGAATAGGCCTAAATAAAAAATAATTATATTCGATCAATGAGAAACATATTCGACTATCTAAAACCGGCGCAATATTCCAACAAGCAAAGCTAGCATCGTTGACACTTCTCTTTGAAGTTTTACTACAATAGGATAAAAACCGGCGCAGTCTTCCGTCATCCGTCAATACTTGTTATCTAAGAATTAAACCAAGTCGTTTTGTGGAAATAAATACCCAGTTCAGGGAAATACTTTTTAGCTGTGCTTTGTCTTTAAGACTCAGGCAATCCAACAGACCAGTAAAATGTTTGAGTTCATTAGTTACATGTAGCAATTACTTTGTATTTTTGTCCTAACAAATGTGAATCAGTCAGTTGCTAGTATTTTTCTGAAACTAAAATTGTCCATTCACAGGTTCAGAGAATAACTCTAACCCAAATCAAGAACGCCCAGCCAGCCCTGTTCAGGCAACTGTAACAACACAACCAACGAATTTGTTAGTGACCTTCCTTCAATATAGCTCCATTGTAACACAAGAGACAAAAGGTAAATAAATCCACAGAAACTAAAGTGAGAACTTATCTTTTCTTTTTTTCTCCTCTTTTTTTGTGCTGCCGTGGCTTTTAAAATTTAAAAATTTTTTGTGGCTGCCTCCACTATTTATTCTGATCTCTAGATCTATAATTCATATGAGGCATACCTTAAATGTTATCGTTCGTTGTCTGTGTTTGTTGTTATGGCTAAGTGTTGGTGTGCTTCCGGATTCAAATGGTTGCCTTTGGTGCGATTTGGATCTTCCCGTTCAAGTAAGCAAGTCGCTTAGAGAGGCTAAGCAAGGACCTTCGCTATGAAACTCCTTTTTGAAGGAGCGTAGTGGCGACATGGTATAAGCTATGTTTCTCTAAGTGGCAAGGCGGTGGGTGCCGAAGCATCTATAAGTCGAAGGTTCGAATCATACCAAAGGCAGACATTTCGGGCATTTCCACTAGAAAGCCTACGTCTATCCACTGCTAATTTCATACCTTTAAAATCTTTCAATCGTGGCTTTTAAAAACCTATGGTCTTTTTCTATATCTCTAGTAAGTCATACTTTTTAATCAGATGAATGAAAACTGCTAAGAAATGAGGACGGGATGTCCTAGGATTTCTACCATATTTGCCCTTATAGTTCACAGACTTATTGTAATATGCTTTAAGATTCAACAAAATTAAATGGATGTAAAATCACCACTGGTACAAAGCTAGTTACAGCTCAGTGTGTGCTTCCGAGAATGTGGTTCCTTTTTTGAGAGTTGGGACTTTATAACTTTGACAGAATTTTCTGGCTATGTTCCATTATACGAATGCAATATCTTTCAGCTCTTTCCTCAGGGATGCATCTTTTCCAATTTTTGCATGAATTACAATTACAGTTGAAAGGCAGAAAAATCAGTGAAACAAAGGCCCTGAAAGAGACCCCTAAAGTTTATAGTTCAGAACCAAGCTTGTCTTGCTATGACTCATGAATATTGGATTATTGAATTATGAATTTAGAAACACATCAATGCACCATAGACAGCCAAAAACACCTATTTGATTTGAAATTGTGAGAAAGACTCCGTTTAAGAGCTCTTTTTTGTAATTCTTTAGTAATCTGTTTTGGTGGCAGCCATTGAATCCGGACACCAGGTGCCATACTGATTACTTGTATTTCATAGAGGTCTTGAAAATTCCCTTTTTGTATGTGATTGTGCATGTTTGTAAGCTGCTTGCATGCCTGTGTTTTCAAATTTGTCTTTAAAAAAAGATAAAAACTTTTTGATGTACAGGTTAGACAGAAAATCACTTATCATTTCATATTTTTTATCAATATTGTTTGTCTCCAGATTTAACAAGGTATAACAATGCCAAGCTCTGCCTCATCATCCTCACCTGTATTGCTGAGGTAATATTCATTGTCAAACCACAAAAAAATTCTTTTGTTGTTGTATTTTTTATGGTAGTAGTTGTTGTTGTTGCTGTTACTGTGTTAGTCTTGTTTGGATTTTGAAAAGTACCAGTTAGATGAATTTGAAACTGAAAATGACATTGTATAAAAGTGATAATAAATTACCAAAATCACCTCATCAGAACTCATGATTTTTCATGGAGCATACAATTGTTGCACAATCCAGTCCGAAAATTCCAATCTCTAATTAAAAAAAATTTTACTCTGAATTATTAAAAAAATTGCAATTTTATAACTTAGAAACATTGCAGAGAAATATAAAATAGGTAATCTGAATTTAGTTTAAATGGAACAAGTGATCATATGACCCTGATTCAACTTATTTGGACATGACTGTATAGATACGGAATTTAATTTGGTTTCAGTTTTAAATTATATTATTTGTTTTGACTTTGAGTCCTTATTCTTTCTTTTTTATCTGATTTCCTATTTTCCAAAATTTTACAAGGTTGCCTTAAAGGTCTTTAGTTAGTGTAAAACAATGTACAAAGATATATAATAAAAATTGCTATAGACGAAGCAGTTATTGAGTTTTTTTAAAAGTGCATTGATGTTCCTTTTTTTTTGTATTCTTTTCAAGGGTATTAGTCATTGTTGACTTATACCTTTTGCATTGGTGTAATGAACCTTGATGAATTTTAAACTTATTTAACCCTAGAAGTGCGTGTGTCAATTTTTTGTGTCAAAATTTATAGGTGCTCTTAAAAAAAAGCTTCGTTTTTTTTATGGCTGAGACCACAGTTTGTGAGTTAAATTTAACTATGAGTTGAATTTTTATAAACTATGTATCTAGTTTGGGTGATATATTTTTGTTTTATTTGTTCATTCTTTTCTTAGGATCAATATGCTAATTCAATTATGCATGATGTCAACATGACATTCAGGGTGATGCTTCACAAAATGGTAAGGAATATTACAAGAATTTTTTTTCTGCATTAATGTTTGAATGTCTTCAATGTTAACAAGCTGCTGGTGAAGAAATAAAAGAAATTTAAATCTGAAAAGGTAGACACATTCAATGCTGATAAATGTAAAGAGTTTATTAAATTTTGCCTTTTTTTTAAAATTAGGTCAGCCCTTAACATTAGGAAATAATTTTGTTACACAACAAAATCACGCCTTTTTAATGACTTCGTTTATGTAATGTACATTATATTGAGAGACAATAATTAAAAAAAAATTTTTTTTCAGCCGATGAGACATCGCAAAGGTCGCACAGAAGTAAACCCACCCTCAAGACCTCTCATCTGCTCATTACTAGGTAAATTGAAAATAAAACTCATGCAGTTAAAACAATTTTAACAGTCTTTTGTATTCAGGGGTGACTAGTTTTAGGTTTTTCATGTTATTTCAGATTTTTTCATCCATTTTTTGTTTATTGCACAACACAGTCTGTATGCCATTTTTCACTACAAGATGCAATGTTAAGCCCATTTTAAGGGTTTTTTTTTTATTTTTTTAATCATTTGGCACCCCTGAATTTCATAATTATGCTTAATACATAAAAGGGAATAACGAAATTTGCTGTTTAAATCAAAATGCCAAGAAACAATTATAAATGACGTGAGTGAGCAGGCACCTGCTTAATAAATTTGTAATTTGCAACTTTTTAAAATATTTGTTTTGATATTTCTGGAAAGTCTCTCTCAAGATTATAATATATTTTATTGCTTGCAGATCTCATGGTAGAATTTGTCCTCAGTCATTTGATGAAAACTTTCCCAATGGACTTGTATGTGTGAGTATTATGTATATCAATGTGTGAGTTTTATGTATGTTGTATATGTGCATATTTTGCATATTGTGTGTGCAAAAAATGTTTTTTGATTCTTTGACTTTCATTCCCAGTTTTAAAAAAATGTAAGTTGGTTTTTCTTTAGATTTTTTTTTCTTTTTATATGAACTAGATTCAATGAATGCTTCTGTAGAAACTATAAGACCTGTCGGTTTAAATTCTACTCTTGAATTTGACCTCTTGAGTTGTAACATAACAAGAGATCAACAAGTAATTCAGTTTCACATTTTTCCTTGCAGTCGATGCCTTGGTATCATTCACCGAGTGTTGTGTTATCAAAAGAAACTGCGTGTGAGGATTCAGTACCCATGGAAACAACTCTGGACAGGTGAGAAGCACCTTCTTAGATCAAATCATGGCGGCTCTGCAAGGATAAAACGTTTTATTTGTAAATAATACATATTTATGATAGTAAATAACTATAAATTTCATGAAAATATCTATCAATTAATATTTTTTCTTCTCTGATTTGCCTCCTAGCCTTGATCAATCTTCTCAAGTTTCTATTGTCACATGAGGCTCAGCTGGTAAAGAAACACAACATCTTCCACCTAGCTTCAAAGGTATGTGTTTTTTTGCTTTATAAAATGAATTAGTATTTTGAAAAAAAAAACAGATGACGGAGTTGTTTATCTGTATTACTCAGTGTCAATTTGTGTAAAAATCCATAAATCCTAGCAGAGCATTTTGTACAGACACGGTATAAAGGGTTGAGACATATGTGGTTGGTCATGATTTTTTTATCATTATTACAGTGGCAACCTCCCAAATCAAAGTCTGATTTTTTCCAGGATTCTCATAATTTGAGGTTTTTTTAAGTGTGAGGTTTTTATTTCTTCTTTGGCTTTTTTAGATTTGATCTTTTTAATTTCCTCTTTGGCTTTTTTAGATTTGATGTCATCATTCAAGTTTAATGGAATTGAATTAGAAGTGAACACTGCCACCCATAGAATGTTTTTGTTTTTTTTTGTTTCTGGAAAGTCGGGGTGAGGGAGGAAGGTGTTATTAATGGTGATGGACTTGGAAAATAAATTTAATTTTATTTAGCATAATTGGAATCCTCTTAATTTAAAGGTTTTGTTCATTCCCTAGAGATTTAAATTATGAGATTTCCACTGTATTAATGAGTTGTTTTTACATGCCATATTAAAGAAAAAGAGCTCTGTTTCAAAATACTCAAAATTCAATCTTTGGTTCTCATACTTTTTGATTGAACACATTCTGATAAAATATTTTGATTTTCATGAATTTACAACTTTAATAATCCAGGTGGTGAATGTGTTCAATCTATTTGTGACCTATGGAGATACATTCCTTCCAAACCCAACAAGTTATGATGAGCTGTATTATGAGATTATCAGAATGCATCAGATCTTTGACAACATTTATTCAATGGGTGAGTCTATGACTATGAGTTAAACCTTAAGAATTTCCAAGCATAGTTACTATAGAATAAAAATTTAGAATTTCCCAACATATTTATCTTGCAGTTTGAAAGCTTAAAATGTTTAATATTTTTTTGTTTGAGTACAATAATTTTAACTTGAACTTTATGCCGACGTTTTACCGTTTTAGGCCGCGAACATGCTGCGCCCAGTCCTTATCCAGCCCAGAAACGGAAAAAAATAAAGCAACTGGGTTACAGTAGGAAATACCACTGACTGATCATAGCTGCCAGTATGATCAGACGGTGGTTTTTACCTCCGTATCACAGTTGCTCTATTTTTTCCAATTGCTGGGCTGGATACGGACCAGGCGTGGTATGTTTGCGGCCTTATTGGCGCTGGAATTTATAATTCAGGTGTATTGCCTAATAAAATTATCTCATAAATGAGTCAATATGCAAAGTGAGTAGACATATGCATGTTGTAGGTTAAAAGCCCATGTTTGCTTTTTGTTTTGAACACAATGCTTTTGAACTTTATCAAGCAGAAAGAAATTGGTTAGGAGAGCTTCTTTTTTTTTTATCAGTAGAATGATAGAACAAATACAGTGCCTATGAATTATTTGACAAATCTAAATATGAAGTGAGGGCTATGTGGTTTATTACAAGCTTATAAAGATTAGTTTTTGGTTTCCTATTACACCTAGAGTTGGAGGCTTGTTGATCATATAAACTGAAGTCATCCATTTCCAATGCTGTTGCTAAAAGCCCTAATTTGATGGTTTGTAAATAACTGAAATTAGGAAAGGACATTGTTAATATTATATTACTCATTTGGGCATTTTGGTGAAAACTGCACCTTTGTTGACAGTTAAGTTATTTTTCTTTTTTAAACATCACCTTCTCCTGGGAGCTTCATAGATGTTCCAACTTGGGCTCTTTTTGTAGTTTCTATACTCTTTTTAGTGTAGGCGTATTAAATCCTGCAATTTGATTTTCATTCACAATGCAACTACCAGCTTTACGCTACACCACCACGGAGAGCGAGTATAAAGATTCAGCCGCCAAATTGATCAACCATCTTGTTAATATAAGGCAAGTCAACTCTCTTCTACAGTGCAAATCTCTCAATGATCTTAACAAGATTGAAATAATTCCTGCCTAGCTCTTTGTATTTTTGAATAACAACTGTACATTGTTACATATTTCTGTTTAATGCTGTAATAATGTGTTTGTTTGCAACCCATGTGTCCTGCTATTTTGAGAAGTAGATACATTGTTCGCTTACATCATCAGTGAATTTCAAGACCTTTATGCCACTTAGAGTCAAATCAATCTTTTATGTTTGCTATAGAAGACCAAACTGTTGATTTTAGATAGGTGTAGTCATCAATATTATTTTATTTGAAAATTGTTTTAGTAAATATTTTGAATGTTTAGTGGAGTCTATATTTGTAAAAAGATCATACACTTGTAAGTTTTTTTAAACTTTTGAGACGTTTGGAATTGCTCTTTGTAAAATGTATAGATTGAAAACTAGTAAGCAGCTGGTTTTCAAAGCACAGATGTTTTACTTCAGAGGAGATTTACATTAAATGTAAAAACTATTGTCTAAGTAGAGAGTTAAAATGAATATTTACCTTACAAAACTTATCATTTTCTTTCATCAGGGCAATCATCAATCATTTCTCACCTAAAGTGGAAGCTTGGACAGCAGCAAATCACCTTTCATCTCTTACGGAAGAGCAGGTAGGATTCGTCCTGGCATTACACAAAATATATTAGAAATACAGTAGAATCCCTTTAAACCGAAAGACGGTAAACCAAAAAATACGATGATCCGCAAAGAAATCAAAAGATTTTACAAGTCTCTTCTTTGTCTTTGTAACCATTCATGCGATAAACCGAAATGCGTCTAAGCGGCACTGACTTTAAAGCGAAACAATCTGAAGCGTCCACTCCCTCTCTCTCTCTCTCTTTCTTTTTGTTTTTCCATCACTTCTTTAACTTGGGGAAGGGGAAAAACACTCCCAAGCCCTTGCCGGACGATTGGTTTAAAGCTAGATCTAGATCAACAGTCCGTGGGGCGTACCATAAGTGAAAAGGGGATGGGGGAGCAAGGAGCCCAAGTGGGATAGAAAGGGGGAGGGGGGAGGGACCAGTCTAGCTTGTGCTCGGGTGGCGTGTCTGCGTGTGTGTGTGTGTGGGCTCGCTTTGTCTGTGGTACTGAAACTGATTGACAGTGCCAGTGATGTAACGCGACTCGGCCATTGAGATTAGAACTTTTCTTACTGATGCATTGATTTGATGGGTTCCACATGTAGAGTGTGAGAGGCGTTGAGCTAGGCCAATCAAATTTAACGAGCTTTGGAACCTCCCTCTAAATCGAGACAAACTGCGTGTGCCTACAACACACCATCACTGCGTCACACCGTCGCTGTCAATCAGCGCAGTTAGACCTGTGATTACTGATTGAGATTTCGCCTTGCGATACTCATTTTTATAATCTCTAGCCTTAGTCTTAGTTTTGTTGCTAGCGCTTTTCGGTTCACTTTAACCACGCATTCAGTCAAGATGTACAAAAGAAAGCACACTGCTTACACGATTGAATTTAAACTTCAATCCAAAGCGGAGGAAAAGAAGTTAACAAAACGGAAATCTGCAAGAAACACAGCATCCCTAACTCAACGTTGTCTACGATTTTGAAAGACACTGAGAAGCTACAAAAGGCCCGTGATGACTCGAAATTCCGACCAGCTACAAAGGAAACGAAACTTTGCAGTCACAAAGGACAATAGGATGCAGTGTTTGCCTGGTTTCGCCAAGCGATGGCGATGAATGTTCCATTGTCAGGCCCAGTAGTTACAGGCAGGCAGTGGAAATAGCACAGCTAATGAACTTTAAATGTTACCCCTACCCCCAGTTGGGTGGAGAAGTTCAAACAGAGGAAAACAAAACAAACGAACAAGAAAAAAAAAAACAACAATGAACAAATGAACACACATTATGTCCGTGGGCTTTATTGATTGAAAAATCAAAGGGAGACAACTTGTGATGTTGCAGTTTTGGGGCTTGATTATTTCCCTTTAAAATTTATATTTAAAAAGGACTTAATTTAAACCAAAATGACTTTAAACCGAAATGGATTAGAAGGACCCCAAAATTTCGGTTTAAAGGGATTCTACTGTATATGCAAAATCTATGAAAAGAATTCCTGTGTAAACAGATAGAGCTTGATGTAGAACATATGGGTTTCTTAAGGTAAGATGTAAAGCTATTTGAAATGGCCATAGTTTTCTTCTTGCTTCTCTTTTTTTTTTTTTTAAATAAAACTGGATTTCAACCACATTTGTTGTCCTCTTTAACCCCTTCGTGACGTAGGTTCTGTCAATGGCCATGACGGGGCAGTTATTGGTTAGAGAAGGGATTATTTGTATATTTTTAACATGGCTGAACTCCAATTATATTGTCGGATTTCAAATAACTCTGCATTAAATATCCCTCTTACGCAGTGCAAAACAAAACATACATAGTACGACTAAACGTCATAGGGAACAGCAAAACCGGCTGATTTGAAGATGTACAACGTACGTCATATGTCACGAAGGGGTTGATTGGCCTCCTAGGAGCTGGAAATAATAATAGGTACACTTTAAAAACCTTTTGTGACAAATGAATATGTTCTTTTTTTGGAGTATATCATATATTCTTAATTAAAAAAATAGTGCCTAGTGGCATTAAGAATTTTCTGGTACATCATCAGTAGAGCTCATCAGAACCAAGAGGAAGTTGGTATGAAATCTAAATCTTCTCATTTGCTGTTCTTTTGAAATCAACCACCTAGGTGCTGGAAGTTGTGAGAGGCAACTATGATACTTTAACACTGAAGCTCCAAGACAGTCTAGATCAGTTTGAGAGATACAGTGAAAAGCCGCGGGAGACACCTTTCTTCACAAACCAGGTTGGTGATTGTAGGGCAGGATATTCAATGGTTATTTGGTTGGTCTTAAAAATATATTGTTACGCAGTCATAATGCTATGAGACCATAAATAGAAAGGGCTAAAAAATGATTGCTGAAAAGCTTTTTGACATAGTATTAATGAGAGTTTAACTTATTAGGGAATTCAAATTTGCTTATGATAAACCCTAAAGTTAACTCGTTCTGCCTTGGGTCAGCTTGGGTAACTAGACATGAATAAATCTGAATACTTAAAAAAAGGAAAGCCCTGAAAATGCCAACTCTCTTAAAAGATAATCATGCTCAGCTATGGGTTAGTTAATATTTTTTTATTTGAGACTTTTAAATATTTTGGGATAAATCAAGATTTTCAAAACACAATTAAATAACTTTCACGATCACATTTCATTTTTTTTTCATTATGTTTGGGTCTTGGTAGCATTGTCAGAGAAGGTAACCGAATCAGGAAAAAAAAGTTATATAATATGCATTGGGCAGAGGTATCCCAATCGTTTTTGTACTCCTTTTTACCCAACATATTTATGTAAATACAGTCCATTATTCCTCTTTTCAATTCCAATGTTTTAGGGAGTTCTATCATGGAAAATGAAAAAAATATTATGCATGTATATTATTTACTGGCCCAATATTTTGGGGGGAGAAAAATATTTTTATCAACTTTTGCTTAAGGTTTTTTTGAATTGCAATGATGTTATCTCACTTCTTGCTAAAAGGAAAAACTAAAATAAAACTTCCATTATTTTAGATGCTTGTTGAAGTTAAAGGAATAAACTTTGTTCGGGCAGATGGTCGAGGATTTTCCTGGTTGTATTTCAATTTTATTTTATTTTTTTTGCAGGTACGAACAATAATCTCTGATGTGCGCAAGGCAGTGACTAACTTGAGCTCTCATCAGCATGATGCTTTACAAGAATTATCTGCCATCTCTTAATTATTTTTTTTTGCTTGTTAATTAGTTGCTCTGTTTTTTTTGTTTTTGTTTTGTTTGTTAAACTTAAAGAAAAATTCATCTTTCGCAAGCAAATTTAGAGCAATATTGGTTGAGTTAGGATCATTTTGCCTGTAAAGATTAATGTGTGATCTTGTTGTAGATGTATGGTTTTTTGTTTTAAAGAAACTAATGTGCTCATATAAAAGTATTGATGTGCAGACTAGAAAATATTTCATTTTTCGTCAAACCTGTTACCTTAAAAATCTGTTGAGAATGTAAGCTTGTACTGTTGTAGATAGCTGTTACAATATCGGTGTGTAGAAGATATAAAGCAGTATTAATTAGTAAAGTCGAACCTGCTCAGGGTGACCATTGAAGGTCAATACTGATTATGATTGTGATTGACAGGTGGTTGAAACGGGCAATTCTGGTGTTGTAAAGCAACTGAGCTAGAATGTTGCAAAATGCAGGTGTGACGGAAAGGAGTGGCTTGTCAATGAGCCTTAGTACCTGGTCTATTTGTTCTTCATCGTAGGCTTATATCACAGGTAAGCAAAAACAAGCATGGAGTAGGGAGGTATGGGGCATGCCTGAGTACTGGATTGGCAGCTAATCGGTTCTCCTCAGTTAAAGAGAGATTGCATTGCAGAGGTTTTGTTAAAGAGTTTAAAAAATAGTGTGAGATAAAAGGCTGCCCGTGGTTTTGTTGGTGAGGTATGGCTATGCAGAATATCAAAATATAGAACAAATGCAGTGGAGTTGTAGGAAAGTGGTTGCCAATACAGATGGTCGGCTAGGCAGGTTCGACTTTACTTCAAAAAAAGACTGTGTTCAGTTTTTTGTTAATTTCACTAACCACTGTTTTGTACAATGACTAAAATAAGGGAGACAATCATTTGACTTGGGTTTAAGTCAATTTGCATGAACATTCAACTGCTTTGTTTGTTTATAAAAAGGGTCTATTGGCTTATTTAGGTGTTCCTAAGAGTAACACATTTGTTTTGTCAAAAGTTATGAATTCAATAAGTTTTTTTTAACATATTTTTAATTTAATCAAGAAATAATTAAAATTACCAGCCAATTTGTCCCTTCCAATCTATGAATGGTTAAAATGAACTATAATAAGATCAAAGATAGCTATGATTACACTGAAAACTGACGCTTATAGAGGTTAAAAAGGGAAAAAAAAAGCCCTTTGGGGTAAATTACAAACCTTGCCCATATAGTAATAGCTTAGACAGAATTTTGTTCCTGTGAGGTTTAAAATATGTAAACTGGGTTGTAATTTTCATGGTTTTTTTTGTTTTTGTTGATTGAATTAGGCTTTTTTTTTTTAAACATATATTTACCTCGCGACCAGGGTAAAATTGGTCAGAAGTTTGAAATCCATATTTGAACAAATGCCTCTTACAAAATACTAAAAGTATTATAAATCATCAAAAGTTTTAATTTCTTTCCTAAAATATCTGACAATTTCTTGAAATTTTCTGTGTTTTAAAGCCCCTAAAAATGCATTTTCAAGCAAACAATGCCTTAGAATGATATACAACATCTGACTCATTCACCCTAGTCCTAAGAAGTATGGTGTATAACAGAAATGAAATCTGTGTTGTTGTAAGTAAACAACATTTAATCGAATATAAACAGCATTTAGTAGAAAAATGATGTAGCAAGATTTCAACAGTTTCAATTCTGGACTTTCTAGAGAGAGATGTTTTGTTAATGAGAGGTTTTTTTTCTACAAGACTCTTATATTTTTTTGTTGACTCATCCCTGTTTTTTGGCTTCAGGTTTTCGAAAAAAAATAAATCCACATTTACTACTTGAGAGACAGTTATAAAAGTTTTAACTTCAAAATATCTTGCCAGAAGATTGGTTTTGTCCAGATTACGTTTCCCCTATTAAAAAGAAACATTCATGTAAATGTTTATGTTAAATGTGTGTGTGTGTGTTTTTAAACTATTTTTATCACTCCTAACAAGGGTACTCAGGAGTTAGTTTCAAATGATTCATCACTGTTTAAGTTTTAGAAACTTACCATAAAAAGACAAGCAGTTTATGTTTTTGAACTGCTTGACAGGCTTTTTCTCCTGTCATTTCATGTATCAGTGTTATTCACTTCATATAGGGTCTACTCAGAGCAGATACTTAAAAGTTAAAATTGCCTATTGTGAAAGGGTGTTTCTTACAAAAAGCAAAATGAACAGGAAAAATGTGAGTGTGTCCATGTTTGGCTCTCTCTAAACAAGGGGTCTGCTTTCGTTTTCCTTGAAAAAAAAAGGCGGTGTAAATAATTTGGGTTGTAAGAAAACAATATCTTCATTAGTGTTTTACTGTATTTTTCGCCTTTTTTTTTTTCAAAGTTTCATAATAATGATCCAAGCATTATTTTTTTATGTGCTTGCTATGTTTTATCAAGCATATTCAAAATCATCAGTGGACCTATATTGTCACTGCATAGTGCATTGTGGATATTTTACCTTTAAATATTGCTCGTATAAGAAAGGCTCCAGCAAAACATCAAGGTCTGTAAAGTGTAAATGTATTTTGTGTGCATACAATTTTATTTATTTGACTGAGATATTCACTCTCTGACCAGCGGTGATTCTTGAGATTCATTTATGTGCAATATTTTCTTTGAGTGATTTCTGAAGATACCATTTTTCTGACAATGGGCTTCATTGTTGAAGAGTTAAGCTTTTGCTAGACTTATCTTTTCTTTTTGTCTCATTTTTCAATGATGAATATATATATATTTAGTTGTCTGTACTGATATATTTTGAGCACTTATTTGAGTGAGCTGCAAATGAATAAAATTTGTAATTATTTTGAGATTGTATAATAAAGACAAGTAAGTGCAGCTCATAGTTTATCTTCTCAAAGCAAACAATATCTATAATAGAGGAATAAAATTTAGATCTAATCTTTTTGTTTTGCCTTTTAAAGTGGTAACCATGTAATTTTTTAATGAATTGTATTGTTTTTTTATTTTTCTTCTTTCTTGTATTTTTTAATAAGGGTTGAAGGATTGCAGTATTCAGCAAGTATACGCTATTATTTAATACAAAGTGCCCATTTCATCAATATTTGTGCAACGATTAAATCTAATTGTTCAAAGTATTAGTTGTAGATCTACTTATAGGAAGGTACTGACGTATAATATTATTATAATTAAAGCTGTTTTTTTTCTTCATTAATTTTTTTACCTGCTCTAATTTTAGGGTCCAAATAATTATGTATATTTTATCTTCAGCTATAAATGTACAATAAATATCCTGTTATGATGATTGAGTAAAATCTTCCATATTTTTCATTGAATTCAATGCAATAAATGAAATTATTTCATCTGCTCAGTTTCTTTTTGTACATGTACTCTCCCCCCCACGCCCGGCCATGCCCTCTTTCACTTTTTCCTTCTCTCCTCTCTCTGTCTGTCTCTTCTTTGCTCTCCCTGTGTCTTTCTGTCTGTCTGTTTTCTGAATGAACTTTATAAAATCTCATAAATTTTAAATTGCATTTAATTTAAATTCGGGCATTATGAGAATCTAGATCATTTTATGAGAAGCAAATTCAGTATGATTTTACCATCTTTTCATAGGGGACGTGTTATTAACTTTTTGTCTTGAATATGCTAATCTTTCAGTTCCACAAGAACTGCTATAGGCCGTTTCCATATCTTCATGAGTAGATGGTCCTAGAATAGGCTTACATTTTTTTTTGCTACCACACTTGTCTGAAATTGTGTGGTTTTCATGAATTTTTTCGTGAATTGACTTTTGTCAAACCCAAAATTGAAGCAAAAATTTTTTTTGCCTTTACCTTTTTAGAATGTTTGTATCTTCAAGTTAGCCTCCATTTTCAAATATATACCTTGTGCAAACCAAGTGCAGTGTTAAAAGCAAAAACATGCCTCCATGGTATTATTTGTTTCATAATGTCAGAAATGTTAGCGTTGCCTTCATATGTGTTGTTAATGTCAGGATAGCGGTGACCCTCTAGAAAATCAAGGTTTATGGTTTCACATTTAATTGACACGTCTATGGGGTAACATCACAATATTACTAGTTTATATCATTTTTTTTTGCTGAAAAAAAAATAGGATAAAGCATCAATGATCATTTAGGTAGTTAGTCTTACTCTACTTCTAAGTCTTTATGTTATAAAAGAATATGTGTAAATCGAAATAGAATTCAGTAAAAAGGCAAGCAATATTACAACAAACTCAAATAGTAAAATAAAGATGACGATCACCCAACTTTAATTTGTATTGACGAAAAGAGACAAAATGAAAAACATAGAAACGTTTCGCCTGCAATGGCTTCGTCAGTCTCAGACATACTGAAGTGAAAACAAAAATACAGATACATATAAACATGAGAGAACCAAATAACGTCAGTTACAGGCCGGGGAAAGTACAGTGGGGGAAACGAAGAGCGTGTAAGGGAATACAAAGGCCTATCTGTAGTGAAAAAAGAAGAAAAGAGCGGAAACCACTAGAGTGGGTGTTGGAAGGAGCAGGGTCGTAATGGGTAAACAAGATTAAGAGCAATGAATGTAGTAGACCAAGGGTAGAGAGCATGCTAATCTAAGTAAAAATTAAAGAAGGGGAGAGAGGGTCGTGATGGGGAAAGGGGTAACTAGGGGGTAAGTAGAAAGAAAAGGAAAGCGAGGCCGGTATGTAAAAAGCCTATTAAATGCTATTCAAAAAGTACGAGAAGTGGGTGGAGAAGAGTGTGTGTGGGGGGTGGGACTAGGGCCATTAGGGCGAGGCACAGTGTGAAAGAAAAACAGACTAATAGCCAACAAGATAAATAGTGTGAGTGTATAAAACGGGAGGGACACAGCAAGGTAGAGCAAGGCCACTGAAGAAAGAGACCTCCAATGTGTTGGAAAGGCAGATGAGGTAAGTGGCATTTTGCAGATGTAAGTGGTCATATCCACTTCATCCCCTCGCTGTGTATATCAGGCGCCAAATAATTCCTATCCTTCTCTATCATATCTCTCTCCCCTACTCTCTCCATCTATCTATATCTATATATTATCTATCTATCTATCTATCTATCTATCTAATGATCCATCCATCTATCTATAAAAGATCTGCCTATCTATTTCTATCAAACTCAAATTTAATACTTTTGAAGGGGAGACAGGCATTTGTTTGAAAAAGGTCTTGTTCCCAAAAGTACCAATGTAACGTTCATCCCTGTTTTGAGTAAGCTTTTGCTCTTATGCCATTTGCCACTGCTGGCCCAGAGACAATTACACCAACTTTAACAAGCTCGTATCTTTATCTCGGGCAGCTCCATTTTAAAATTGACTTAGATTTTAAGATCAAATCAAGCATGCAGTGCCCACGTCGCTTGCAACAATCAGCTCAATCAAATGCAACGCAGGGTTGTCCTTTGAAATGCAATACCTTTTCATGGTCTCCAACTAGTATGATTGGAAAATTTTGTATCCAGGTACAGAAGGCCATTCATTTAATTAAATGGGCTGGCGACAGTAATAATTAAGATTAAAAAAAATTAAAAATAACACAAGAAGAAGAGTCAGTTTTGGAAATGTACACAATTTATGTACAGAACATGAAACGGCCTTGTTCTGTCTCTTGTTCTTTCTTTCTTCCTCATTTGTATCTTTACTATGTCATCGTGCCCTTTAAATTTATCTCATTCTCCGCTATTGTTTGTCTCTCTATGAGGGAGTCCTTAAAGTTAAATATAAGTAGAGAAAACATCTGCTTTAGCAATCTTAGAAACTATTACACGAGGATCGAACCCCATGAATGAATTTATTCCACGTTGCCTCAAGTCTCTAGCGCCCCCCCCCCCTTTTTTTTGCCTACCATGGTGAACACCTTTTGCCTACCATGGTGAACAAAAAAGACCACAGCCATTCTTGTTGCGGTGTGGCTATAGGAACGTTAAGGCCATTTGGGTCTATTCTCTGGCGCTATCTGCATTTATTCTGTCTGTAGGCCCATTCCTGTTCCTGTTTTGTGTCCGTGTCCTTTATTATTGTCTCATAACTCTCTATAAAAAAAACAAACAGCTCTGCTCTTGTAATACAGACGGTATGACCACACATGTAGCCTACAAAATGTAATACATTTATTCTTAGATCTGTTTCAAAGAATACACTGGGCATAACTAGGGCACCATTCTGTGTAGGGCACTTAGTTGATTCAGCGATTCAATAAGTTATTGCTGACTTTGATGACCCTCCATACTATTTTAGATCTACTTTTTAACCTCGACCTTCGTTGATGCCTTCATTCATTGCCGTGATATCTTGTTGACCTTTAACCCCAAAGCTAAACACACTCCCTCACTTGTCAGTTGTCACTTCAGTGGCTCAGTGCATCAGTCACATTGATTCAGTCAACAGTGCATAACTGCATAAACTTGCAAAAACAAAAAAAAAACTTCTCAACCTTCGATAGATCTATAATTCTAGTCTATGTACAGGTCTGGAATCTAAATCTAGTCTAGAATCTCGATTAGGTTTCGATCCATCCGTACCAGATTCATCTGTCTAGAATCTAGCCTTTTTATCATGCTTTTACAAAGAACGGCATTCGTAACAGGTGCCGCGCAAGGGCTGGGCAAAGCTTTCAGTGAAGCTTTGCTAGAAAAAGGAGCAAGAGTAAGTTTAGAAACCTTGATCCAAATCTAGATTTGACTCTCTAGAAAAGTAGAATATAGTCTAAAATCTAGATCTAGCGATATCTAGATATTTAAAAAATTCCGCTGTCTCCAACTTACTAGATCTATACCTACATCTAGATCTAGACCTCGGCCTAGACTAAAATAATACTAAGTTAGGCTCTAGGCTGCAATACCTACAACTTTTGTAGCCTGTAGGCCTAGATCTAGATCTAGAATAATCTGATCATAAGTTGAAAATGCTTATTTGAGAAAACTCTTTGGAATTT